>JNDP01001033.1:0-50923 GCA_000696975.1 Apophysomyces trapeziformis B9324
AACAGTGAGGCAATCTTGGAAGAACTTCGTTGAAGGAAGTGGATCAGTGAAAGACACCCCATCCATGGTTATCTTAGCAAGGCTATCCATTCCTGGCAAAGACAATAACAGATTCATGTAGATTTCTTCCGTGGTTGAATCATTCGAGGTTGAACTTTGCACAAGTTGTAGTGGCAAAGCTGGAGCACTATTTCCTTCACAGGATATACTTAGTTCACGCACATGTTGAGAAAGCTGTTTATGAGAAACCGTAGTCTTCAACGCGTCAAAAAACAATCTGAACTGTTCGTCGCCACGTAACGATACGGAGCGATAGAGTAAGGGAGTCAACGCCCTGTTCCAAGAGCGACAGATCGTGGTAAGCATGGGTAATTTCTTCCATGACAAATAGAGAACAATGTCTTGCAATATTTCAGGAGGCAGTTGTATTGCAAGCGACGAGATGGTCATCGTGCTGATCGATGCTGATCGTTTTCATATCATTGAATGTCGTGGTGGCTACATATATAGCAGCGATTCGATCGTCTGGGCTTAGCAAGCCCCATTCTATGTTTCACGGAAAAAGTCTGCCGGAGTCTTGGAGTTGGCAAGCACTGTCAAAGCCTCAAAAAGCTAATAGCACGATATGGACATCGGTGTCTATGTATAGTTTAGGTTGTCAGCAACCATTGAATGTGAGGGTCAGATTACAAGTGACAAACGTTGTATGCGTATGTACAATAATGATTCTCTTGTATGGCAAAGGTTATGACACATTGTTTGGTAGTAGTATCAAATACCTTATTGTAATAGCCCTGTGCTCATATGGACTTCTGCAAATGTGCGTACAAAGATAAATATTGGATTCCTGCGAGAAGTTGGCCAAGTTGGGACGATCTGAAGTCTGACTTTGGAATTGGTCTTTGCGGATTTTGATATCGGGTGACAATTTGGGAACTTGCGTTCGTGTATCTGTGTTGATCTTTTCCCCTTTGCCCGACCCACAACATGTTGGCCCGTTCGCGATCGCACTTGTCATTCCTACGTCGGAATAAGCAGCAACGCTACGATACGATTAGCAAACAAAGGTCAACCTTCCGTCGAACACCTGGTTGTTCCCAGCCCCTTATAACATTCTTAACATCTTCTGAGTAAGACCTTTGAGGGCATAACCTCCCACAAATACTTGTAGTATCAACCTACAGGAGGTACAAGATTTGGTCATAATTTCATAAGAAACGAAGTATACTAAAGACAGGTTATTGTTCGACTTTCATTAAGACACACAAAAGCGTTCTCCTTGACAGCCTGGTCACGTGCAGTCTGTCTGTAGGTTACATGTAGGCAATGATGTGTTGTATCCGCAAGTGATCAACAAGATATTAAATGAAGCTCAGTCACAATCGGTGCTCTAGATCCAATTTTACTAGTCAGACGTGTAAAAGGAACCAACTCCCACTCTAAATCAAGGATATACCAAAGTCTCACAGTATTCTTACTGTTCTCTTTTCTCTTGCTATCTACACGCGCTACTTTCTCGACACTTGCAGAATACCGCAGGATGTCCATGAACTAGATCCATGCACATTTTTGACTTATCCTTCACCCATTCTTTCACCAACCGAGACATCAGTACACGACGTCAATGAAGACGGTGATGGCAACACGAATAATAGTGACGATGACTGCGGCAATGTAGAATGCAACAAGGATGCCGCCAGCAAAGCTAACAACAATAACAAGGCTCCTCGGGGTCAGAAACGCAAGTTTGACGGTCCTGTTATTCCATACTGCAAAGATAGAGTGTTGCACATAATGAAGATTATTGCCGCAGGGGCTCTTCCGCGAATTTATCAGAATCTGTAGCTCAGAAAAGAAAAACGACATATACATCTTTATAAAATACCTCCAGGCGCTATAAACCAAACAGATGATATATTTAACACTCTCAACAATCTGTCCCATGAAGAAATTGATTCCCTTATCTCGAACTTTGAGACTCACCGAAAGTCATTAAAATGTCCCACTTGCGAGAAAATGGGTACTTTTCGTCGCGATGGCTCCACTAAAACTGAGCCTCCCCAACCTGTTTTTCGTTGTAGTGGTTGCGATAGTATCTTCACAGCCAAGACCTTGACGCATATCGATTAATCATTGATTCTATTTACATGTCCTTTTGGGCGCAAAGTAATACAAGTGTCCGCCCGGACTAGATCAATCCTTGAGGAGGTATGACAGTCTACAAAAAAAAAACCCTTTCGGGACAAGGATAAATAACGTAGAAGGGGAATTAAGCAAAGATATGTGTCAAAAAGCTATGGAATCAGAAGAAATGCTTAAACCAAGTGACAATGCTTTGGCTAAGAGGCCTGTCAGTTGGGATCAATGTATATTGGTGTAATTGGTCCAGTTCGTGTAGAAGCGAGTATATGACTGGCCAACGTTAGATCCATGAGAGACTGGTACTTTTAGAAAGGGATGGACGTATTGGCAGCATGTTTAGAAGAAATGATAGGGGATCTGCAATAGACCTTGGCATATCATCAATTTTGGCTGGCTGCGACATTGCTTGTTGGAATGACTGTACTGCAATTAAGATAAGCAAAGCAGCTTCTGCTTCGCCATTAAATAAGGTTGCTAAGTTCCGTCCGTGTAACTCCTTTACCATACTGCAACGGCAAAGTTACCATCGGTCTTTGCCCATTTACACCGGTCAAGAACAGTTCGGCGTTACGTAGCGGTCATGTTTTCGATTCGCCCATCCACCTCTCAGGATTCTGCCCGTATCATGGAGATATGGCGCAAGGCCGTCGGTGCGACCCATCACTTTCTTGCTCCCAAGGATCGTGCGGCGATTGAGGATGAGCTTGTGATCTTCTTTCCACAGGTGCAACAGATGTTGGCTGTCGATGCGTTGGATCGTCCTGTAGGCTTCATGTTCTTGCATGAGGGACACATGGAGGCTCTCTTCATAGACCCCGATCACCACGGGAAGGGTATTGGCAAAGCGCTTGTGCATTCGGCGATAGCCTCTCATCCACAGCTTACTACTGACGTAAACGAACAGAACACGCAAGCGGTGGGATTCTACGAACGGATCGGCTTTGAACGGATTGGACGATCCGAGCTTGATGGTCAGGGCCGGCCCTATCCACTTATCCACCTGCGATTCCGGTTTTCGAAGTAAAAGAACAAAGTAGGTGATTTTGGCGCAGAAGGGCGAAATCGTACCGTTCTCTGTTTGCACAGCATAGTGCGTAGAAATCCAATGACCAATGAGCCACTTGAACCGAATCTGGTGATCTTGCATGGTGATGTCGTTTGAATATCAGGTTTTCCATGATGCGATCGAGAATATAGCTTATCTGCGCCACGAAATTAGTAAAACAAAAAGTATCAGTAACAGATATGCACCATCAATGATTATTATTCGAAAAAATGAATTATTAGTCAGGTGAATAGGTGAAGGAGCTTCATAATGCAGACTACTGCTATTTACAAAGAGTGTTTTCACTGACTAGACGGAACGCTGGCTTATAAGGAAAACTAAGAATGGGATTCTACAGATACAATTTGTGGATGATAGTCTACAGAGATGCTGCAACATCAACCTAAAAAGACCGACTCACCCAGGATGATTGCTCTAGCTGGGGCTACTAAAAGACGTGTGAATAGATTTGGATTGATCATGCTTTCTTCTTTTTTGTCCGTCTACGGCATGTGGAACACTTCGCGTTCCAAAGTCTATTAGGAATCTTTTATTTTTAACTTCTATAGTATTTCTTTTAGCCAGCCAAAAGAAAACACTGGACAAGATTTGGTAAAAGTAGCGATCATTTTGATGGAAGTTTTAACATTGGGAGGCCCAGTCGTTGTCTTACAATGGAAGTACGGAAAGCCATATTTTGGGCAACGCTGAACCAAGCAGAGGTGACCCAGAAAAGACAAATGGCGGCGGGGGCATGGGCTGCAATGGGGACGGCTGCCAACGATAGACACCGATTGGTATTGATAAACGTCTGCTGAAAGCGATCCACCTTGTCCTTGTTCAACCACACATTCAACTAAAGCAACAAAGTTCAGATCAGTAAAAGGTGGAAAGAAAAGAAATAAAGACGCACCTCGCCGTTGAGGAAGCTACCGGCTCCAACCAAGAGTGGAAGTATAAATGTAGTGTCTGTTGCTGTTAGATCCGTAAACCATTGCGTCCCTCCTTCCGTCAATGCAGCCATCGGCACACTTCTTTCGCAAAAGGGAGCCGGGAACCCGGTCATGTTCCGAAGAGTGAAAGCCATGCTCATGAACAATGGGATTTGTACCAAAGGCAAAACAAAGGACTTCCACCTCGAGCAACCATGGTGTGCATAAATCATGTTGACTTTCTCTCGATACTATTTTTTTTGGACAAAAAGAGATATTAAATACGAGAAATGGCAGACGCTTCTTTCTCCCTTCATTACCTTTTTCCGGAATTCATGTTCGTAACGCTTGTAGTCCCAACCTTCTTGTTTGCCTTGCTTGGCCACCGTGACTCTTAACGTTTCGGACCAACTTTGAACAAGTGGGGCAAGCTCTATCCGTCGACCCACCTGATGTTGTTGGTAGATAGCAATGGGTAACGTCAATGAGGAACGAAAGAGTACTGTGGTAGCCATGATCGTGGCCCACCATGGCAAACCTGTAGCATGAATAGTTTCAAGGGCAGTTTGATTGAATGCAAGAATAGTTGGTAGGGATGAAGATACTTCGGGCGAAACGGGATCTGTGTGTAGTAAGGGCTGACTAGCAAGCATAGCGGGCTGGGAATAGCCAGGTGTTCGACGGAAGGTTGACCTTTGTTTGCTAATCGTATCGTAGCATTGCTGCTTATTCCGACGTAGGAATGACAAGTGCGATCGCGAACGGGCCAACATGTTGTGGGTCGGGCAAAGGGGAAAAGATCAACACAGATACACGAACGCAAGTTCCCAAATTGTCACCCGATATCAAAATCCGCAAAGACCAATTCCAAAGTCAGACTTCAGATCGTCCCAACTTGGCCAACTTCTCGCAGGAATCCAATATTTATCTTTGTACGCACATTTGCAGAAGTCCATATGAGCACAGGGCTATTACAATAAGGTATTTGATACTACTACCAAACAATGTGTCATAACCTTTGCCATACAAGAGAATCATTATTGTACATACGCATACAACGTTTGTCACTTGTAATCTGACCCTCACATTCAATGGTTGCTGACAACCTAAACTATACATAGACACCGATGTCCATATCGTGCTATTAGCTTTTTGAGGCTTTGACAGTGCTTGCCAACTCCAAGACTCCGGCAGACTTTTTCCGTGAAACATAGAATGGGGCTTGCTAAGCCCAGACGATCGAATCGCTGCTATATATGTAGCCACCACGACATTCAATGATATGAAAACGATCAGCATCGATCAGCACGATGACCATCTCGTCGCTTGCAATACAACTGCCTCCTGAAATATTGCAAGACATTGTTCTCTATTTGTCATGGAAGAAATTACCCATGCTTACCACGATCTGTCGCTCTTGGAACAGGGCGTTGACTCCCTTACTCTATCGCTCCGTATCGTTACGTGGCGACGAACAGTTCAGATTGTTTTTTGACGCGTTGAAGACTACGGTTTCTCATAAACAGCTTTCTCAACATGTGCGTGAACTAAGTATATCCTGTGAAGGAAATAGTGCTCCAGCTTTGCCACTACAACTTGTGCAAAGTTCAACCTCGAATGATTCAACCACGGAAGAAATCTACATGAATCTGTTATTGTCTTTGCCAGGAATGGATAGCCTTGCTAAGATAACCATGGATGGGGTGTCTTTCACTGATCCACTTCCTTCAACGAAGTTCTTCCAAGATTGCCTCACTGTTTTATCTTTGGATGTAAAAGCGGCAGGGAATTGGTGCGACATGGTTACCAAGTTTCGGTCCTTGCAAAAACTGAGTTTGCGCTTTGCTATAAGACCAATGCAAGGGGAGATATCATTGCATGACTTCGAAAAACTCCATGACGCGCTGATACATCTTCGTTGCTTTGAAGTCACTGCGTTCTCGGCGTTTGGAGACCCACCGGAATATATAACGCTTTGTGACTCGATACGCGAATTAACCCTATCTGCAGAAGCATGTGCCATGTGGGGTCCATACTTTTCTCGAAAATACGCAAATCTCGAAACACTGGAGATCGATTCAAGTAGAGTGGGCTCGCTGGTCTGCGATGAAACAAAAGATTTGCTTATCCAATCCTGTCGACAACTCAAGACGGTTCTTGTGTATGCCGGAAAAGATTATAGCTCCTTTTTGGATGTACTGGAGACGGCTAATGCGCCCGTCAGGCATATGCGATATACTTTTGACGCGGATAACATTTTTCTAAGAACTGTGCAGAGCTTCCAGCAGACCCTGACCAAGGTGCAAATCTTGTCCTGCGACGTATCGCTCCATGAAATCTTAGAAAGATTGAAAGAATGTCCGTGTTTGGTAGATCTCCAACTACATAGACCAGATCTTGAAGTGGATCGCATTTTGGACGAGTTACCTGGTCTTCAACATCTATCTCTTACAGCTTGTAATGTCAACGTCAGTAAACAAAGCAATAATCAGGGCCGGCTGCATAAGCAGCTGAGGAGTTTGGAATTGGAGACCGATATGATTGATTGGATTGATGGAATCGATAATGAAGTGTTCGTGTATCTATCACAATACTGCCCCTGTCTTGTTTCCTTAGAATGCCGGTATTATAATCAGCACAACCATTGGCCAGTTATCTATTATCCGCACAGAAGCCTCAAGCATCTGTTAGTAACTACCTGCGCCCGGTCTCTCTTCAAACTGGTACGGACAGATGACTCGGAAGTTTTGAAACAATGGAGCATGCGCCAATACGGATTATTAAGCTCAATAGAGGGGGAGAGAAGTCATACGCAATGGTTCGATACAAATCCAAGGGACGGGCCATTGCAACCTTCTGAAGCGGAAGAAATCATTCAGGATTTGCGGGATCGTGATGAAAACGCCCTTTATGCCAACATGACGCGTAGAAGATACGATACACGATCTTACATGCCTATTACCTCTATACTCTGTCGATATGTCGACGAAATAACTGTGGATTCATGGAAAGTGATCAGCTAAAGCAATCAGAAGAAACTGCTTGTCATTTTTTCCACTCCGAATCATTCGCAGTAGAGTCGAGTATTCGCCACAACTTTTTCCTTCTTTGTTTAATTCTAGCACCCTTTCACCTTTGTCATCTGCTGACGTTAATTTTTGTTTGTTGCACTTGTGTTCACCAGCGTTTACGTATGAAGTTACAAACAGGCCGCCCTTCTTTTTCGTTACAACCCTACTTGCTTTTAAAATAGTGTGCAGCTCTGGTTTTCACTTTTTCCCATGTTTCTCGCCGAAGGCAGCTGCAATAAAAACTAGCTGATTTAACTTAAAAGATGATCAATATCAATGGTAGCAAAGAGTTAGCATTTGCCGACGTCTCCGATGGTTTGCAGTGACCACCGCTCCCCACGTGTCAATGGAGGCCTGCTTCCCATATCTGGTTTCCAATGTGCTACGTGCTTCTCGACTGTGACCATCGCACAGACCTTATCCAACACCTCAACTCCGATGGTTCTGCAGGGCCCAAAGTAATTCTCCGCCTTTTCCAACAACTGATTAGAAAGCATTTCATATCAGTTGTTCCAAGGCGCCTTTTGAAGGTTTCTGCTGCTTTCGTTTTTTCTCCTTCATCTTTCAAGACCTGTTACAATTCGTTACCTTCAGCATCCTTTGGGGTCCGGAAGCGATTGTTCTGCGTAACGTATTCATTACTTTAAAACGTCACAGTTGACCTAATCAACAGAAAGTACCCACATTAATAGGTGAGTTACACGGAAGCAGCGAGACTTTTTTAGGAACAAACTTGATCATGGATGGAATCTCGATAAAAGATCGACCTTTTTGCATCTTCAAAACTTATTTCGAGATGAACCTCGTACGTGATCTGGACATATTTACAGCATGGCAACTATGTCATAATAGATATTATTTCGCTTTATTGCTTCTGCATAACCCTTCCATTAAGATGCACGGACGGCCTTTTACTTCTGCAAGTCCTTTTTTTTCTGTGCTACTCTGCTTCAGTAACATGAGTAAATAGGTTACCCAAAAAGCAAAAGTTATCCGAAATAGCAATGTCGTACCACTTCTCAGATCAAGAACATTCTTGATGCGAGATTTTAACGTTTACTGTCTGAATGAAAACTTGTTGATATAGCCGTTAAAAAGAGAGTGCTGCTCATCAATAATACCATCCTTAACTGTATGTAGACTAAGCTGTAAGAAATGTGCCAAGGACGCTCGATGCCTTGAATCATGCCAGTACAACAGAGAGCTTTACGGTTCAAGCGCGCCACGGGATCTCATGCGCTGAGTTTCATTACTTTGGTGCGCAATGTTAGCAAACGCTTAAAAAGAGAGTCAGATCTCTCTTTTTTATGGCTTTTGATCGAAAACAATTAAGTGATGCTCGACTCAGTCTTGACTTGGATAAAAGAAGCACCACCACAGAAAACTGGGGCAGGCCTGGCGGCTGCCAGTCTGGCATGTTATCTCCTTGTTGTTCACCATTATCGCTATCGCTATGTCAAGGAAATGCGTCGCAAGTACCCCGATCCCGATATGGTTTTAAAGGACGCATCCATAGCAGCTGAAATCTATAGCATCTCAGGAAAAGAATTTCCATGTAAGCACACTATGAGCATGGCATAGCAGCCTATTGGGAAAGTTCTAAGCAAAGATATCCTTTGTCTATTTGTTTTAGTCATGAACCGACAAGCCATGGAAATGGCCACCTTTAAAACATTTACTGTACCAAGCATGAGCCGGTTACTGTATAGTACCCGGGAAATTCACGTTAATACCTCTCGTCGTGTCGAGGACACCGAATTGATTCTTTCAGAAATGGTCGAGCCTTATGCGCGAGTGGAAAGCGAACTACAATATAACCCAAACCTTAGCGAGCAAGAGATTACAAAACAATATGCTCGTAAGGGCCAGGCGATCAAACGACTTAATGAAATACATGACAAGTTCAAGATCTTGAATGAGGATTCCATCTATACCCTTTCCCTATTTATTTTAATCCCTATTCGATGGATTAACAAGTACGAGTACCGAAAACTCGACCAGCGGGAAATTAACGTAAGGTTGAACGTTTACTGCTCAGTTGCAGTTTTTTTTTTCTCTCACAGAAAGAAAGCTGATTGTGTATGTGTAACAGGCCTATTACCGAACATGGTACGATATTGGCGTCGACATGAGAATTAAAGACATTCCTGATACTTTGGAAAAGCTAGAAGCCTTCATGGAAGTAAGTACATTCATTCTTCATTTGAGGGATGAAATATTGATGATTTCTGACATTCTACCTTCTTCACAAAAAAAAAGGATTATGAACGGAGAAAAATACTGTACCATCCGGTCAATCCCAAATTAGCGGAAGCAACGCTACAATATGGCCTTAAACGGCTACCGGCTGTTTTGCGACCTCTCGTACGAGAATTCTTCCCTTGCATTCTGGAACCACACTCTATTGATGCGTTCCAGATGAAGCATCCTTCATGGTTATTGCGAAGTTTGTTTGATGGTGCGTTGTACCTACGAGCATTTGTCGTACGCCACTTCTTCCTCCCACGCAAATACCACTCTGTCCGCACACCATTCTACCCAAACAAGGAAGGAAAATATATTCCTAACTATTGCAGTTTCGAATCCGTGTATCGTGACGGATACGAAATTTCTTCTCTAGGTCCAGCCAAATTTTGTCCTGTGAAGCACTAGACTCTCGAAATACCTGTTCTTTACCCTGTATACCCTAGCAAAAACACGATGTGTGAAGAAAAGAAAAATACCCTTTACCAATAAAAAGTAATAATATCCTTACTTATATGTTTTGTTGCCAGCCAACTACGATACTTCCGAGCGCTATAAATGAAACGATTATCAAGAAGTAACTACACACCAATAGCAGTGTTTTCTTCAAAGATACTGATGGTTTATTTTTTGTTTGGAAAGGAAAAACGGGAAGAGAACATAATCGTAGCGTAGCTCTAAACCCTTCAATAGATACAACGCAGATAAAATAGAGATGCTTCTCTATATTTAGTTTATGGTCTAGAAGGAAAAGTACAATGAATACCACTGTATATCACAAGACATTGAAATGAAAGGGTTACATATACTGGACAGATACATTTGTAGCCTATGTGTAAACCCTGGCCATTAGGTACACAATGTCAACAGGACTGCGGCAGCAGATATTCAACCATGGTGTTACCTTCGGTCGCAGCTCACTTTTCACTGAACGTAGGACAGAGTTGGTATGGCCTCAGGGCATTGTTTCTAGTCCCTAGTTAGAAAGAGTCACCAAGCAAAGAACTTTACTGACCTTCAATGCGGAAAATAAAACCATCGAACCGGGAATTTTAATGGGAATAAGCTTCGGCTTAACGGTGCCACTTTTTTTCTCGTTTCTTGCATGACAGGAATAGGTTCTGCCGTTTTAGCGCAGAGACCAGTGATTTCTCAAGAGCTGTAAACATCTTCTACAAAAGATTCCAGTCAATCATTGAAACGCTTCCACTTTAAGTGAGCAGTTTATTACCGAAGCAGAAAAAGTCAGGACACAAGATGTATAGGGAAAAAATGCGTTCCGAGGACAAGTTTTCACGTGCTATACAAAACTCGAAGGAGATACTGCTATCATTTGGTCGACGTAATCCAAAATTTGCATGTCTAAAGCAAGTTTAACTTTCCGAAGAATCGTATGATGTGGAAATATGTTGAGGACATCAGAATCAAGGCAGTGTGTGCGGCCACAGCACGCAGCAATCAGAGTATCAGCATCGATCATATGCCAAAAAGCCGTTCAATCGTACAAACAAACGTCACGCTAATGACAGCATGTGTCAAGTAAGGGAAAATACACACTAATATATCTATACTGGCTCAGTTATATTAAATGGCTCGTTTTGTTCGAAGAAGAAATCGTATTTTTATCCAAGACAACCAGTTACATACCTATACTGCAGGCCGTCAACCTATACTCCTCGCAAGCGGTATGCACTGAAAAGCCACTGCCAGAAAAACCCACGATTGGCAGATTAGCAAGCAGTAACAGGAGTTTCAGATCGTTAGAAGTTATATTACGGTCATATCTAGATACATACGTAGAAGGGAATGGAGCCACGCGGCGCATCAGCAAAATGCGCTTTCTCGATAGCAACACGGCAAAGTATTAATGAAGCGCTTGTTACAAAATTACGCTTCTATTACCAGTGACCAAATAATCCTATGACTGGATTTTTTTTTTTTGGCAGAGGGTTGATAACATCGATAGATCAGTTCATATCGTCCCATAATTCAGTCGAGGAGAAAATACAAGGACAGGGCTATATAACTATTACTTCCCAAACCATGATACGAACCGTCACATATGATTGATAATAGCCCCCGCCTCTCCTCGTCTTAAAGAATAGGATTACATTGGTTGCACGGCAGACGATTCCTTTGATGGTGAGTAAGATAGTAGTGAACAGGAGGATGAGGAGAGGTCAGAAGGAACATGCAATATCAGTGATTCTGTTGAAGATATGATGCATTATGAATAAAGTTCGTTAGAAAAGTACGTGGATTGGAATTTTACGTCGTAGAGTACAAGGAAAGAGCTGGCAGTGAAACGCAGCACAATCAGTAGGGACACTATATCAACGAACTGTCTTTTGCAGGGTACGACAGGTAGTATTTATAAAAACATCTACAGAAAACAGTTTAAACGCTCCACATCCTTTTGGGATAGTTGCATACGAACTACAGCCAATAGTAGATTTCCCAAACTATCGATAACTCGAAAAGAGACAAAAGGCCAAGAATTCTCACATAAGATTTTACATTTTTTTTGGACGGTAAGATTCAGTTTAAGGTGAAGAAGGACAACCTAAGACTTGTTTCAACGTATCACGTTCCTATTCGAGATGGCGTAGCTTTCGTGGGGTCTTTTCGATCTCCTATCCAAGCAAGTTACAGCTTTCTTCTAGTTTCTACATCGAATTTGAGGTTAATAAAAAGGAAAAGTATCCCACCACATTCTAGACTTACCTTTTCCAACCTGATGAGAGAAAGGTGCTAGTGGGGTTGCAGCTGGAGGGCGGTGTACTTTATTTCAAAAATTAAATTCGCATCTAGCAAATTCACTTGGCGTGTTTTGGACGCTAACAGATCATATTAATTGTCGTGTTATAAGAGTTCGAATTGACCACTTTTACATACCTGTCAGAAAACTGATAAATCCGTACCTAGCTCCCCGCCAAATGAATGCAAGATGCATATGTAAGTTTTGATTTCAATGGCCTGTAACTTTGATTTTCGTAGTTTGCAAGATGATCTTTGGGAAATCCTATATATTCTGGTGCTGTTGCTTGTTCAGTATCATACGATAACACTTGTTGACTGTACGTAGTTGACTGGCCGTTTCGAGTTTCGTTGCGTTTACGATCAGGTCCAGCCCGTCAACAGAGAAAGTTCAATCTTTTCTGGTATTGAAATACACGGAAGCGCTATGATGTGTGTCAAAGTGGAGATACGCGCAGCTAACCCGAAATGGTAGCATTATGGATTGTAATTCGTTGGATAAATTGTACCACTGAGCACCTCGTTTGTCAACATTCCATAGCCCAGAAATCTCGCTTGCGATCAGGAGCCGATACAGTTCATTACCAGCCTTACCGGCCAGACCACGGTCCCTGACTTGCACTTGATGGTCTGCCAAATAGCATCGACTGCACGACTGGGGATTTTCTTTCATGCCGTTACAATGTAGCGTTGCGAAGGTACATTAACCAATTATGGTCCACAGAAATGCGCACGAAGTTTAAATTATACCTTTTCTAACTTTGATTCGGTTGGATGGAAAGGTTTGATCGCGGTGTTGTATAAGTTTTACATCAAGTATGAGTAATGCAATGAGCTATCTACAACTTCATCCAAAAGGAATAAGGAAGCATGGATTCCCCCAGACACGATAACATCTATCACATGTCATTATATAGACAAGATAACATGGCTGGAAAAGCAAAGTCTTTCGATGGGAACTCAATGTTTGGTTTTTGTCAAACAATACCTACTAAATTTTTTCTCAAAAACATTTGCTATTACTGATAAACTACCCAATGTTTCTAATACTGCTAACACGAAAGCTTGCCGGATTGTCGCGTAGCTGCACCCATACCTTGAACTTCTTTCCCCAACCAAAACTTTTCCTCAGCCTACTTTACCTTACAAAGTGTGGATAAAATGGTGCGAAGAGCAGGGCGGATCCTCTATTTACATTGATTTTTCTTTGGTTGTGTTTTCTTATCTAAATCACTTCCTGTTGATTCAATTTCACGTTGTCTACATAATGGCAAAGAACGGTAAATAATGAGGAACGTAATCCCCCCGCACGAACGCTTCCTAAGTTCTCAAGCACCTCCTGAAGCTGAGTAGATTTTAACCGGACCAGCTTTTTTTTGGAGTCATAAGAATACCATTGCGTGTCACGGAGGGGTTGCTGGCTTACTGTGTCTCCATCCGCAGTACACCCCGCATCATTAAATCTAGTGAGCTTGTAAACACAGTCCTTCCCACTGTGAATATCCAAGCACTTTAGCCCAGCAAGTGGGTAGTAAATCGTATGCTCTTGTCGTGTAGGTGCGTCGTACCAACATCCAAGGGAGTATAAACGAGGGCAATATGTGGACAGATACAGATAGACTTGGTTATCGATCTCTTCTGCGTGGATCTTCAGTCGCCTTAGTTTGCGATGTTGTTGTTGCCATGGCTGTCCTTCTGCTGATAGCATGGTATTTTGACGGGTATCAATTTGTGGTGCTCTCAGGAACAAGTGTTCAAGATTCTCCAATTCATTTAGGATGACGTCCACTTCTACAGGTGTCTGATAAAACCATACGACCAGATCCACCAAAACAGGACAAAGTTTCAATGGTTCCAGAATTTCCTGGACATCCAGCTTTTGCTTTACCCAGATATTCACTTGACAGAGCGTTCTTGAAAAAACCTGTGTTTTCTGCCAAAACCAGGACGGCTTTCCGTAATGACACACAAGATAGGTCATCGGTGCACGGATCGAAGCAAGATGATCCAAAAACAAGCGGTAATCTTCGAAACCAGTCATGTTTAACTTCTTGAGATGCCGACACGACGCGGCAAGTGACTTGGCGTCCTTTTGTGTATGGAAGAGTTCGTATTCCGGAGGGCTCAGGCTCAATGTTTCCAGATGAGTGTATTTTCGCGAGAAATAAGGGTACCATAGATAGACACTTTTCTTTTTCAAAGACAGTTCGCGTACGGTGTGGCATGGTACAATGTTTTGCAGCTCTTCTATTCTGAACGACCAGAGCGTATCCAGTCTTAGACAGCGTAACCGTGAAAGCGTATTGTGGAGCATCTCCAGATCAGCCACGGAGATGATTTCATCCCTCGCTTCGGTCCCCTTGTAAGGTTGGAAGTAGATATCCAATTCTTCGAGCGCTTCTAACTCTGTCATCGCCTGATACCACTCTTCCTTTCTCATGATGGTCACTGATAAAGCCCTCAGACGGTGTCGGAAATAGCTGATAGGGAGGCTACTGGGAGTCAGAAAACGGTGTTTGATCACTACCCTGTCAAGGTAATCCAGTCCGGGCAAAGACGGTAGCCACTTCAGGTACCCCCTGTTGTTGTTGGCTGTTGTTGTTGAGGCATCCGGTAGGCTATTCGAGAGCAGCTGCGCAGGCAAAGGTATGTTGCTTTCATACATGACATGCTCTATCCGCAGCTCATGAACGTACCGAACCACACTTCTGTTTGACCTTGTCGTTGTCATCGTAATAAGCGTGTTGAGGAACGATTGAAATTGCTTATCAGAATGTATCTCTACCGAACCGTACAGCAGCGGAATCAGTGCATCATACCATGACCGGCAGACGGTGACAAGGAGCGGCCATATCCTCCTGGGCAAACGATCTGCTATGTCTTGTAGGATCTCTGGAGGTAGAGCTTCGTTGCAGGAATGCAAGGATAAGTTCTTTACTTCCGCCGAAAGCAATGGATGTCTGGGCATATATGTTTAACCACTTTGTGGCAAAGAATTGCTGTCTTTATATACTTTTCTTCCCTGTATTGTTTCACAAACGGTGTTAGAAGTGACCGATCCGGCTTAGCGTTTTAGGGTGTTAGTGCATGTTTCTCTCTGTGTGTGCCAGGGAAAGTGACACAAGCACTCGAATTGGTAGCAAAATCGAAAGATAAAAACTTTGCCACACTTTTTCACCTTTCTTTCTTTCTTTCTTTCTTTCTTTCTTTTTCTCTACAACAAACACACCGCCAAAATAATCCAAAAGATGGAGGACCATCGGCTCGTGATGATGCACAGTGATATCTTGATAGCTGGACTGCTTGACGTTCAAAAAGTCCATTTAAAAAAAGTCCCACTGCCTCAACAAGCTTCGGATCAGCCAAAACATGGTCATACAAACTTTGTGATCTTCCGCGTATTTAGACGAAACTGCTAAGGAACCTACTGCTCTATTATCCTCAGCGAACTTTAAACCTCCGTGGCTTTCAGTCATGATACGAAGAACGGAGGACTTGAGATTTGCAGGTAACCGCTGTATTCTCGATAACAACGAACAGCATACAAATATAATCACGCCACACAGGACACGAGTTGCTGCTGCGGATCATCAAAGATGTTGATAGAGCGAAACTGAATCGACCGATTAGCTACACTGAATGTAGACTGTGTACACAGTATATTGGAGATAGAACCTAATTTACGTTTAGAGAAGAGAAAACGTGTGTAGAGAAAGAGAATAGTATGAGCTAACAATACACAGTTCTGCTGGAAACGGATTTACTCATCTCCATGGTCTGTCCACCTGTAACGCCAATATCCGGACCCTAAGAACATTATATTTACTGTTATATATCACCAAATAACAACATTTATCGTTCCCGCATCATTGATATTGGACTGTAACCAACAGGGAATATTGTCACAACGAATTTGGAAACTCTTAATTGAATCAATCAATACCATGCAATCATCGGATCTTGGCTGGCTCTCTCGCCTTCAAAATGAACACCTGCCTAGACAACATACATATGAGTACTCAAGCATTGTATGAAACTTAGTATTACAAACAGTACAATAGAGCTTGCATGCGCCTACTTTTAGAGAGCCTAGAATATGCATAGCATTAGAACATCCCATTAGAAATTGCTTTGTCAAGACATTCCTGGGGTGTTCCATGCTTTTACTACATCCTATACAACGGTTGAATGATGGCGTTCTTCTAATTCCGGGACTTCAGCCAACAAACAATAGTCTATTTGCTTTTTCTATTCAAGTCTTTTTTAATCTAAATTCTATACAAATATTTTACTTGATGTCTGGTAACCTTCATTGACTTTTGGCTGTTGTGTCTACCCTGATTGATTTCAAACTCCTTTATGTGAGAGAGTTCAATTTCTGGGCTTTGCAAGGAAAGAGTCTGATCCATTCCTTGCCAAAGTGACATTGCATATTTGGAGTTGATAGGGGCATGAAGATCTACACGAAAACGGGCGACAAGGGTAAATTCAACGTTGCTATGATGAGGGAACCAGCATTCATCTTTGTATGGTTCATCTTTTGAAATGCAGGCACCTCTGGACTCTATAACGGGGAGCGGCGTGATAAGGACGATATTATTTTTGAAGCTCTTGGTAAGGGAACGTTAAAGACAAAGAAAGGAATCTATGTTTTCTCACTGTAAGATCCATCTAGGTACCACCGACGAGCTGAGCTCCTATCTTGGGTAAATAAAAAGGATGTCTTTATCCTTCCTTTGCTTTGCTGCATATCAAAAAAAAAATTTCTGTTTGTTTATATATCGCTTTGCATATAGCATAGTACGGGAGTACTGTGACGACATGAATGAGCAGATCATGGGCGAGCAATTAGAAAAGGTAAGTTATCTTTTTCTCTCTCCGGCGTCGGTTTGGCTCTCTTAAAGAAGAGGATGCATCTTCCTACAAAACCCATGCTGGAAAAATGATAACAGTGATTTACTGACAGGTTCAATGTTGGTTACAAGATGCTGGTTCGAATATTGCCACACCACGCGAGCATTCTAATGAAACACGCCTAGGTAAAGTTAAGGGAAAGAAAGAGAGGGGGAAGTAAAAGATCAAAGTAGAAGTCTGGATATTTGCATGTCGTCTTGTCTTTCTTATTATGTACTATTTTCCCTTACATTAGCGCGAACGGAATTCGACGTTGAATGTGTAAGCGAACTCGAGCAATGGATTGATGCAATGGATGAGGAATTACCTCGTTTAACTCAATTTATCCTGCCGGTAAAAAAAAAAAAAAAAAAAAAAAGACATCCTCGTGTTTCCTTTCTTTGTTGTTGCTGTTGTTCATATCTTAAAGGTAGTCCGGAGGTCATGCAAGCGCAAATCTGCATGTGGCACGATCTATCTGCCGTCGTGCAGAACGTCGTGTTCAACCATTGATTCGAGACCGAATGTGTGATGCTAGCGTTGGCATATTCTTAAATCGGTAAAGCAACCTTAGACAAGGAAAACGCCCCGGATACTTGCAGACATTAACCACATTTTTATAGACTGAGCGATTACTTGTTTGAAGCGGCAAGATACCTAAGTATGAAGCAAGGGAAGCCAGAAAAGATATATAAAAAAGTGAAGTCATAGTGATTCAATAGAACTTGCAATAAAAGAAAGAATGTGTTATCATTTCTAGATCGTTGGATAGATAGTAGGACGGGCAATGGCTATAGGAAGGGTATTTGCTCACGTGTTTCATGAGGAAACCTTGGCTATTTCAAATCAATCTGCCGTTGTTTTAGTTTCAGTAATGGACAATTCTGCTCTAACTTGATCCTCCTCGCCCATGGGTAGTAACACTTTTAGTGAAGTGAATGCTGATGTTACTCATGACTTGTAAAAGCTTGTAGACCAGATTTTCTCCATAGCTAATGCTTATCCAGTTGTTGGAATCAAAATCGATAGATGACACGAAGTCTTTGCAACGTCCGATCTGAACGGAAGTATCATGAACCAAGGGAAAAACTGGTCGAAAAATAATTAAATGCAGGATCTGTATGAATTGGCTATCTTCAATGTAGAACAAAACTTGTAATGGATAAAGTGAATCGAGCAAATATTTGGTTTACACCATTTCCACTACCTTCATCGGAGTTCTATATCCTTGTTACTCATGACGGATTTTGTAAGAGAAAATAGAATTGCCTCGTTTCTGCTTAAGACTACCCCCTCTCTCTCTTCTGGAAGTAATCCCTGCAGTAAGCAAACGGCAATGTCATTGGTATAACCGACTTGTTTCTGGGTAGTAGTTTGCTTTGCCTTCGTATGATTTGGATAGATTTTGGTAGTTCTATCTGAGTTACGTTGCGGGTAGAGCAATACTACGCCATTCTGGTTTCACAGTGAACTCATAAGGAAAGCAAATTGGTCGGTTCCTGTTCGGGTAGCTCTCGGGCAATGCATCTGTGTTAAATCCCCGATGACCCATGCCACCTGAAATCTTGTGTTATCCATAGGGCCCATTTGGAATATGAGTTACGTAAAAAAAAAAAAGCGTAGGACAGACCCACAGGTTGGTAATCCCTCTTTCCTCCACTTCAAAAGGAATAGACTTAGATTTGATTAAGTAGTAAAGAGAAAAAAGCAAATTGTAATGCTTATGAATGTCTTATTTCAAATGATTTGCAGTCTATTATTGATTTTGAAAAACGTAAATTTGCAAGATGCATAATGGTACTACTGAACATAAGGGCATAGAAAAAGGAAAACAACACTAAATTAACGAAAGAATAAAAACACACGGCGATATATACAAAAAGAAAAAAGATATAAAGAGAGCGACTTGAAAAGAGGCACAAGAAAAAGACAGACCGAAAAACCAAAACGAGAAAAAAAAGAGTGCATAGGTGAATATGAGACTAGAGGCGTCGATCGTCGTCATCGGAGCTGTAAGATGACGAAGTAGAAGAGCAGGCTCGTTGTGCAGAAAATAATCCAGCATACGGATCCAGGGTGCTGTTTCCTAGGAAGAAGTTGCCAGGATGAACAAAACAGCCAGGACAGGTACAGGTAGGACCACAGTAACAGGTAACAATACGTGTTGTCATCCTGGAGGTGGGATCTTCTTGACCAGACTTGGGTAACGGGGTGATCGTGATAACCACTGATTCGCCTTGATCATGGCTAATGCTGGGACGACAAGCAGAGTGACAGGCAAAGCTACCACAGTAATTAGTTGGAGGACGTGCAGGAGTAGCAGCAGATAGGATAGCCGAGGAAGTGGATGTGGACGACGATGTCGAAGGGGGAAGTGACAGGCTTGGTAGCCCTTGCATGGATGATTTGCTGTTGTCTTCATGGGTCAGCACTTGATTAAGCAGGGCCGTCAGTTCATCTGGATGTGTCAAGGCGAGATCACGCACTAGGGCTTCATCTTCAGCAGCAGCAGCGGCAGCAGCGACGGCCTGGTCGGCTTCGGAAATGGAGGGATGCAGCTGCCCATCGAATGACTGTAAGGGGTCATCCTCCTTGGATAAAGGAAAACCCATGTCGGAAGACGACGGAAGCATCGGCATGGAGGAAGTCGACGTAGTGGTAGCAGAGAGACATGGATCGGACAGGTAGCCAGAACTAGTAGAACACGGGGATCGGGAATAAGGACGTTGCTGTTGTTGTTGTTGTTGTCGTCTCGTGGCCGATGTCGGTCGTCGCCGCGGACTCTTGGGCTGGCCATCAAAAAAACGAGGCACGGTTCCATGAGGCTTCTGAAAGACAAATCCTAAGTTCATCGTTTCGTTACGTCGCATGGCAGCCGAGGAAGACTGGGGACTGACGACAGCCCAAGAATAAGCAGGATCACTTAAGGACGGCTGCGGCGAGATAGGGCAACCAAAGGAACTCGTATCGATATATCGTTGTGCATCCTTGTACACATTTACATCGGAGCTGTCGGGATTCGCTGGCTTGCTATCACGCCCGGCCGATAACGACAAAGAGCGCATCCTAGTTTTTTCAGGACATGTACAACCAGCCGCCTGCGGCATGCTTTGTTGCTGCTGCTGTTGAGTTGAATTCATCATGACGATCTCTTGGCGCTCAGTACATACGCCGTTACTTTTCTTAGAATTGGCTGAACAACGCTGACAATTGGCGGAAGATAACTCCTGACATTGCTGTTGCTTCTGTGACGACCATTGAGCTAGCGTATTTGAGAAAAGGCGAAAAAAGGGTTATCGAGATACAGAATAAGAGAAAACGAGAGAGCGTGAGCCATGACAGTTTTCCAAAAAAAAAAAAATTCCTAGTGTGACGTACCTTTTGACTTGTCGCCACAGACACATTTGATATGTATCTGCTTTGTTTTTCTTAAATCTCTGCAATAAGCGCATTGAGTAACAGGACGTCCTTTCTTTCGAATTTCGAATAGTGGTCTTTCTAAATGGTTGCAATTGGACGAACGATGACCCTGCGAAGATATAAAGGAAAAAAAAGACAAGGGAAAAAAATGGTGACGGTGCCACGATGATCAGCTATTTTCAAAACCAGTGTTACCTATGACGATTTTTTAACAAACCTTGATGCAGGTGGCGCACGCAAATTTGACGCCGTTAATAAGCATTGGGAACGTTATGCGTATAAGTTTGATAAATATATATTATTAAAAAAGACAACAAAAAAGTGGAAAAGGTTTGCCAAAAGGAAAAAGAAAAAGAAGTATGGATCTTGTTACGTTTTCTTGTATAAAATGAAGAGAAAGAGGAAAGAAGAAGTTTGGAAAAGTAAGAAAAAAGGGAATTGAACGAAGGAACAGACCAAAAGCTCACAAGCATTCACTGCTTAACTGAGCTGACGTCGTTCAAACGAAAACTGTTTAAGAAACTGAGGAAGAAACCTTTGCTGTTTAGATATCCGGGAAAATTGGAGACAGAAAGTATTCATAACCAATGCAGGGTAAAACGGTTGGGATCGACAAGGCAGAAAAAAAAGATAGAAAGAAAAAAAAAGAAAAGAAAAAAGGAAGAAATATAATTATCACGACAACCCCCAAATTAGCTGTTGAATTTTCACGAAAAAGGTAAAGTGGTAAAATGGGGAAAAAATCAAAAGAGATCTTGTTCTCTTTTTTCGTTTGCTAAGTAGAAATAGATATATAGGGGAAGTAGAAGAAATAAGAGAGAGAGAGAGAGGAAATTAGGGAATAGATTGAATGGCTCTATTTGAAGGGACTTAATATTTTTGGTGAGATGGGCTGGTGATCCTTTTTTTTTTTTTTTTTTGCGAAGAAGCTGAAGTGAAATAAAAAAAAACAGTCAGAATATAGGAAACAGTCAAAGAAGATCGTGGTTCCGGGTTCCGTATATGAACTTCATTTTGCCATTTGCTGCGTGTGTCCTGTTTATCGTGTCATCTGCTAAAATGCTTCGCTGGGCAATAGAAAAGTAACGATGGGCATTGGCTAAAATTCACGCAAGACTGGCAATTTAAACATCCACTTTTTCCCCTGTCCTGAATTTACGGTGCAATAGCGATATGAGCGCATCATTGTTTCACCAAACTATTTTGTGAAATACCAGCCACAGCTTTTTTTTCTTTGCACCGCGAAGAGTTTGTCTGCACCTGTCTCTTTCTCTGTCGAAAACTCCCTGAAAAAGGGGCACGTTCCCAAATCAGGGTGCGAGGTTTTTCTTTCTTTTTTGGTTTTTTTGTACTGCGTTTGAAAATTGTCATCAGTTACAGAATACTGGATCTCTCTCTCTCTCACTACCATTCCCTCTTTCGGCCCTTGCCCCTTAGAGAAATTTGGCACAGTCATCATCATGATGCTCGTCATGTCAAAAGATCATCATCTCCCATCATGTCTCAGAATAAAGAATACCAAACATTTTCTTCGAGTCAACTGTGTATTGGTTACTATGACACTACATTGCTAGGTTATACAACGTTGTCATGGTTCAAATTGGCCCAACAATCCAGCTGATATTACGTGGTTCATCCTCTTTTGATTGGATAACTTTTCAAGTAATCAGGAATCAAACGCTTCGTAGTTCCGAAGTCAAAAAAAATTGGCCATTCCTGCTTCTTTGTTGCTCTTTTTCAGTGAATACTAAAGAGAGATAAAGATAAAAGGGAGAATGAAGCGAAGAAAGTAATAAATAAATAAGAAAAGAAAAAGAAAGGTCAGCTTACCTCAGCAAGCTGTTATCTGAAGCAAAAAAGCCAGATCCACACATTGTTCATTTCGATTTGTTTTCCTTCGAGAGTTTGGGAAAATAAAAAATTAGTATTGAACTTTCCTTTTGCCTACTGCCATACTAAGGAATCCCCGATGGAACGCCCTTTCGGCGCTTGGGTTTGGGTTAGCATACCCTATGGGCGGAACGGGCTGGCGGAGGGGGCCTTGTGGTCATTCTAGAAATTGAATTCAGAGTCTCATGTGTGCACCATCAACTGATTGGCTGTTCCTAGGCTTTAAAGACATCATTCTGCCTAAACAGCCATCGCCTTTTTTTTAAAGTGTACAAGAATTTTTTGGAAAGCCGCGCTGCGGACAAAACACTTTTTTTAGTGAGAGTTGAGGTCTTTTTTTTTCCTTTTTACGATTTCGCACATGATACTTACAGCAGGAACATTCTCCATTTGGCGAACACTCAATGACCTATCGGCCACTAAAGCTGCCTTTGCATCAGCACAAAGTTTGTCACAGAGTTGGCATGGCATCGCATGCCGATTCAGAAGATATAGATACAGAGAAACAGATGCATCTGTCATCCGTATATGCGCTCTATCCTCCCGCAAGACCACATTATTTAAGGTTATTTTGTCTTTTTCCGCACCATTAGAACCCTGACTACATCAACTCAACTTCATTATCCGTTTTTTTTTTGTGTCGCGCTGTTTTCTACCGTCTTACAGACTAAGGGAAACAAATAGCTGTCATTCAAAAAAAAAAGCCACGGCATTGAGACATTTTAGTTTACCAAAAAGAAAACGGGAAAATAAAATTAGGGAAACAGATAGATATTCAGATAAAGCGGTTATTTCCAATGATTGCTAGGGTTGGTCAACGTGAGCAGAATGAACGATGGTTCGCATCAATCGACATTGAGCCGCTATCGTCAAGTGACGCGAAAAGAACGAGTCATTTCTAGCCACTGTAGAAAAAAAATGGCTATCTCGTGATATTCTATGACAAAGCCGTATGAAGGAAAAGTTACATGTTCTAGTGCGGTAATCCAGAAAGAATTGCACAAAGAGAAGCTTAAGGCTGCAAAAACTTGTTAGAAGAGGCTTTACAGTTGGAATACTCGGGGACATGTTAGCTAAATTACACTGCGTGTCATACTACGGTGGGACACATAAAGATTGGCAACATTAGCTAACCAATCACTAACTACCATGTCCATAGGCATAAATTGGATATTATATAAAGATTTGCATCTTGTGCAACAGAGAAAAAGGAAGAAACCTGGAGTGAGCGACCCCGAACTTATAGACAACTTATAAGCACCATGGAGAACTATTTCCCGTCTCACTCAACAAATGTTGCTCTGAAACAAAAGAAAAGACATGGTTACCAACCGCTTGGTCCTAAAGAGCGACAAACAACTTTTTGGCATACGTCATATACAACACTACGAATAATTCGTGCCTGCTCTTGTTTATCGCTGACAAGCTAAGCCCAACGCGTTATTTATCATTTCCTCCTTTTCATCGTTTTGCATACAAATATACAGCAGGTGTTTATGGACGGACAATAACCTAGAATTTATGGCAAAGAAGGAACTGGGTTCCTCAAGAAGATCAGATTATGGGCGTGAGAAGAAATTCTTGACCTAAAAAAAATTAGAGGGGATCCAGTCAATGGACCCGATGACGAAGGTAATGCAGAAAATAAGGCTGTTTTGTTTATGCAGTCTCAGGCATAGAAGCTTAGCATGTTTCACACAAAATATACATACACAGAGTTAAGCGCAGTAAGAGAACCGAAAGGGCTTGGATTAACCTTCCAGTTTAGAATCGTCTGGGTTTGCAGCATAGGAAGCTTACTCATGGGAAAAAGCAAAAAAGAAAGATATCGCTAACTAACGCCTATCGATTGATTTGCCAAATAACGACGCAGAAAAAAAGTTGTCAATAGAAGTAATAAACAAGTCAAGGATTCTTTGAGCGATTTTAAAGCAACCAAAAACCTTCTGGCTTTGGGCATCAGCAGTCTTTGACCTGTTACATTATTGGACTTCCGCCTTCTTGCATCATGATAAGCATTGACCGAGTGAACTTATTCTCGGACATGGACATGCCGCGTGGTTTAAATTTACCCTTCGAAGAGCAAGAGACACAGATACGCATGTACGCAGAGAGACACACACACACAGAGAAAGAGAGGTCGCTTTTTGAATTTCCCCAATAGGGGCGAATGTTAAGTGGAAGTCCAACAGGGGACTTTTTTCCTATAAGCTAAATGGGAATATGCGACTGACCATAGAAGACATTCAGTGGTGGCTGAATGAGGCCTCGCTTATATTCCAGTTTCTCATCGCCTTGTTAGGTCTGATCGCTATCCTATTACCGATCCTTCGTACTTTCTCCATATACCACGATCTACCTTACATTATATATGGTTGGTGGTCATCCTTTCTGAGAACATGTTGCAAGTTATTCGGACTACACCACCTCCTGCAATGGCTAAGACTTGATGCTGCTTATGATCTACTAGCCATGTCGCTAGATACGAATGGTAAGCATGTTCTGAAAATAGGTGACAGCGAAACTAAAAGAAAGACGAACGAACAAAAAGATAGCGAACGTAGTTTCGAGCAACCTCAAGTCTGTATCCGAACGACGGAAGATCCAGAAGAGAATATCCTCGTGGCAGGATTGATTAATACCGGTAACTCTTGCTTCTTGAATTCAGTACTTCAGGTAATGAAAAAAGAAGCATACGAAAACGAGATCACGTATGTTTTAACTGAAAAACTTGTTTCTTTTTCTTTTTCTTCGCAGGCCTTGTCATCATTACCAAGTTTGCATGCCCATTTAAATCACATCGGTCAATTACCTCTCGAAGTACCACTTCCAGTCACCAGATCACTTTTGAAGACATTGCGTTTGATATCCAAACCTCTCCGACGACGATCCGCTTTTCGCCCTATTGATATTGTCACGTCCATGTCTTTTAATCGACAAATGATTAATCGTGAACAGCAAGACGCACAGGAAGCATTTCAACTGATATCGGGTGCGGTCGAGGCGGAATGGCAGAAAATAAACAAAATGGAATTGATTGGCAATGGGCTGAAAGAAATGTTGCCATACGAGACATCTCCGATACCATCCAATCCTAGGTTATTCCCACGTTGGAATAGAAAACACTGGATAGATGATCCGTTTACAGGTCTCTTAGCAAATCGATTGGCTTGTATGCAATGTGGCTATACGGTAAAGCTCGACCGAAAAAAAAAGAGTTCATTCTGATTTGACGACAATGAAAACAGGCTGCTATCCGGCACTTCTCCTTTAACAACATTCAACTTACGTTACCGAATACAGTGAGTGTGTGAGGCAGAGACTGGAATTTCAATCGATGCCAGAAAGAAATTATTTTTCTAACTCATCAATCGTCCTGTTAGTATACGACAACATTAGAGGAATGTCTACGTCGGTTCGCTTCAATAGAATATCTCCATGATGCTAGTTGCCGTAAATGCTCGTTCATCCATACCATCCAGAGTCTTTCCTCGAAGCTAGCGACCTTGAACAGACAGGTGGCAAGCGCTAAATCAGCTAAAAAGAAAAAGGCTTATTTGACGAAGCTAGTCGAATTGGAAAGGATACATCGAGAAATTGAAAATCGATTGATGAACGGCCGGATTGAGGAAGAGCCAGAAGATACTTTGAAGGATCATCTGCTCCGTGCTGTCAGCCGTCTGTCAACAAAGCAAGTCATGGTGGCAAAACCGCCAAAGATATTATGCTTACATTTATCGCGCTCTGCTTTTCATACATCTGGAGCGTTATACAAAAATACATGTCAATTGGCATTTCCCGAGTATCTGGATATGACGCCGTATTGCACCAATGGGACACTTCACACCCAGTGCAACATACCCATTTCAACAACAACAACATCAACAACATCAAGCAGTAAAAAAAGAAGAAGCCAGCAAAGGCAAGCCAATGGATGGTACCGGTTGATGAGCGCTGTCGTTCATTATGGAAGTCATAGTTACGGTCATTTTGTCACTTACAAACGACGCATTGTGGCTACTCATTGCGGTTGTACCAAGTGTGGGCAGTCAGACACAGAAGAGAAATGGAAAGGCGAAGATATATTTTATCGTATATCCGATACGAAAGTGGACCTTTGCTCCCTTGATACCGTACTTCATGCCAACCCTTATATGCTTCTTTATGAATGGACGAACGAAAACGAGGAAAATGGACAAGCGTGTCTTTCCAGGGAAGAAAAAAAGCAGATGGATGCACCCGTTAGCATAACTTCTTCTTCGGCATCCATGGCTATGTTAGAGACAATGCATGAGAAGGAGAAGGAGGGTGACGATGCGCTGATGTCCATGTATTACGATGATGCATCTCTAGAAGCATTGAAGATTGCCAACTCTCTACTGATGCAAGATCAGGAACAACAGCACAACCCTTTATCTCTGGAAGAAAAGAAGAACAGTTCATCGGAGCTGCCGGCAGCTCAGGATATATATTGTAGTGAGGAGGAGGAGCAGGAGGATAGAGAACTCTTTAGCAAACGGCAGTCGGGAAGACGAACAAGAAGCTTTGTTGGTGGAAAGAAATCTGGAAGAAATAGCTGGGAAGACGATCATCTCGTTAGCGTTCGCGAATAAACAACCCTTCTATTTCTTTTTCTCTTCTTCTTCTCTTTATTTGCTTTATGGCTGGAAGAAAAAGGGATTCCGAAGAAAGAAAATACATGATGTCCTTTTTCTGTACTGTTTTTAGTCAATACAGCTTTCCTTTGTACGGCAAGGAGACACACTGGCGAAAATCGGCATTTCAATTATCGTCAATGCAGACAGACTGTTGTAATAAAGACGGGCAAGCTGTTGGCGTTGACCTTGCGTTGGCCAACAATCATCTAGCCATCGAATTCACAGTTCCCTTCAATATAGCTATTTTAATACACGTCCTAACAATGGGAAATAAAGTGTGAAGCTTGAAGCAGCAGTCAGAAAAATGATCGCACTTCAACATCTTTTGTTTTCTTTGGAAAACGTCGTCAAGAAAACCAGAATCTGAGCAATGGCCTGTTTATTTTTCTCTAGCCATCAGTAAGAAACCATAAGAAGCGCGATAATCTCGCTCAACCTTTTTTTTGGCGTCTTTTAGTGATTGTTTGCCTCCGTTCCTATAGCATGAAGGGTGAATGGGGGATTGTTCCTGTGATGACAACAACTTGCCACTGTCAAAGTACCAATTTACCAAAGAAAGAGGTGGTGACCATACTTTGTCGAAGTGGATGATCTTTCTTTTGGTGGTCAATGTCCATTATCAAGCTGTCAGGGATGGATCAAAGAGCAGGATGTTACACTCAAACTTTCTGAAACGCGGGCCCATTTCAGATTTCGTAAGCAAAAATGGAGATTGCGGGAGAATAAAACTGAAATGACAGGAACGATTCTTTTCTCTCTTTCTTTCCCCACACACACGCACACACTCAGAACTGTATTCAATGCCTGTTGAAGGTTTCAAAGTGGATGTTTCCAAGGCTGTAGGCCATAAATCACCTGTGACAAAGGTTGCTTTTTCCCTGTTCTCAATTCCTTTTTGCATCCATTGATATTAACCTTTCACGTCATGCTCCTAACTATAGGTTAGCTGTAACCGTCGTGATTTTCTTCTTTATGCTTTAGCTGTCGGTGTTAAAGAAGATGAATTGCATTATCTTTATGAGCTCGGTAACGCCCTTTTTTCTCTCCATCATATAACACCAACCATGGCTAACCTCTTTTCGTTTTAGATCCCAACTTTGGCCCATTGCCCACTTACCCTCTGGTACTTCCTCTCAAGGGCGATGAATACGATGTCAATCTTTTTGCAGACCGTATTCGCAACCGCGATTCATTACCAGGCATGCCACCTTTCGATCCGAATAAAATCGTGCATGGTGAACAATCGCTTGAGGTGTTCAAACCTTGGCCTGCTCATGGTGGCAGGTTCAACTCCCAAAGCACCTGTACCGGTGTTTATGACAAAGGTAAGCTTAGTTGGAAACATGATGATGGCTTGCCTGTATGCTAAAGATATGCTGTGTTTGGTTTCTTTTCCCAAGGTTCCGGCATGGTCATCGAGTCAACGGTAGACTTTTATGGTGAGACCGATAATGTCCATTACTGCCGCATGGTTTCCAAATCGTTTGTTCGAGGCTACGGTGGTTGGAATGTAAATCTTTCTTTTTTCTTTTACCCTCTTTTATGAAAGAAAGACTTAATTCTTCTTTTTTTCTTTGTTAATCAAAGGGACCCAAAGGACCAAAGGCCGTCGTTTACAATCCACCCAAAAGAAACCCTGATGCTGTTGAAGTATTTGCTACAAGACTAGACCAAGCTTTGTTATACCGTCTGTCAGGGTAAAAAACAAAAAAAAGGAAAAGTACCTTTTGACATGGAAATGGACTCAACTTTACGTTTGTTTGAATTTAGCGATTTTAACCCTCTTCATGCCGATGTGCAATTGGCGCCCAAGGTTGGATTTCCAAAGCCTATTTTGCATGGCCTTTGCACCTACAGTGCCTGCGGTCATGCCATTCTGAAAGCGTTGGGTGATAATGACCGCACCCGATTCAAGTCAATTGAAGCACGTTTTGCTTCACCCGTATTCCCTGGCGAGACGGTGGAGATCTATATGTGGAAGGTCGATGACAAAGACCCCAAATTGGACGGTGTCATTTTCATAGCAAAGGTCAAGGAAAGAGACATTGTGGTGGTTAGCAATGGTTATGCTACACTTCACAAACCTTCCCATGCTTCCAAGCTGTAGTGTAAATAAATAAAGCTTGAGAGCCACGAATTCTTTTGGTCCCAATGTCGGATACTATTTAGTAAGACAATAAGAGGTTTCCCTTTTTGGAGATGAATGGACAACCAAGTAATAATCGAGCTGTTCAACGTCTTCAGACAATTGAGCAGATCGGATACTCTCACTGACCTTAGCCAAGGGCAGAGAGAAAGGGTGGGAGAGAGAGATAAATTCGTATCTTTTGCAATGTCTGACCGCAGGTTAACTTATTGCTGCTTTGGGACGCGCTATTGGAACATAACCTAGCTCTATCCATTGCGTACATATGGGTGCGGTATTCTACGTCAAAGAATCAAAGTAAGTTGAGACATCGCATCATGCAACAAGTCTCTAGAAAGTGTATCCTGTTTTGTTATCCCAAGAATTGTAAAGAGTGACAAAAAAAACAAATACTGGCCAATAAGGTGGGCTACAGCTACCATATGCAACGTCTTGTTGTCAGGGATTTTCAAACGAGAAAAGCATTGAGATACTGATACCGTTTACAAAGAATAGTCCTTACATATAAATTGTGGTAAGTTAGACTAATAATCACTATACTGATTGACAAACTGCTTAGCGAAAGTATAATTTATAACTTCACAATATCCATGTTCGCCATTTCTGTGGGAGTCAATGTCAGCTCGTTCCCTCAAAAGATACTATATCTATCGCGCATTTAGGATCGATGTAGATCGGACATTTTCAGCCGCGCACTTACACTAAGTTCTGTATTTAGCTTTGTGAATACATATCGTCAACTTTATTTCTGTCTTATTTTTTTCATTGTACCTGAGCTTGGCAATCTTATTTCGCCTTTGCACCCGCGTTATACGGTGATACAAGCATTTGCTTTGTCCCGGGCTCCAAAGGCTTTTTTTTCATTCATAAAAAGGGGTAATGCAAAAATCAAGCAAGGCAGAAAATCTACCATGAAGCTTATCAGCTATTTTCTGTTGATTGCATCGGTCTTCTACGTTACTGCTTTGTCCACAGCAGCCCCGGATAATGCCCTGCATCATGTCGTTGTGCAAGTCCGGGACATTTCCGCTCATATTGTGTATCAGAACATGACCCGCGAACATGCTATCAAGAACACTGAGCTGGCTTATGCTGCTTTTGTCAAGCATAACAACACCGTTGACAAGGAGCATGATGTGCCCGTCTCTCGCGCGAGTTCAATAAGCATGAGAACGGTAGCATCAGGCACATGGGCAGGTGCAAAGGCATGGCCAGTTGTACGCGCCTATTTGATCCCGCAAATCTCTAACTGGTTCAGGAACAACTGGGGTAGTGTCCATAAGCTGGCCGGTAACTTCTGGGCGTACACATATCAAGCCGGAGTGGCACAGACGAACGACGAGCTTGAAGTGATGGTGCTTATAAAGAACGGAGTCGCGGTTTCTAACGACGTGGTGGCTCAGTATGTCCAGCAGTGTGCAAGCGCGCTAGGGGGCTACTACAGTGAAGCTACGGGATTCCTGACGGAAGGTGGTAAACATATAGGCACTATTATGGTGAAAGAAGTCGTAGATATTCCGTGAGAGGTGTATTCAACAATAAAACTTCGATTGTCAAGGTCCATTTTCATACTGATCCACCGTAGTTCACCTTTGTATCAAGGACATGGTAACTTAGAAGGGAAGTGAAAAGCCCGTATAATTGTACTATGACTTTTTATGGATGCATTACAATACCAATTGAACTTTGAAGAATTTTGGAGCTCGATCTCCGTATCAAACAAACTATTCCCGTACATAATAGAGCTGCTAAAGGAAATTACTATGCTGAATCATTCTTTTCATTCTTTGGCTTAAGCAAGCAAGGCCTGTCAGCTAAACCAAAGGCCCTTTTTGAAGAACGAGCTGTAACCAGCTTCCCATTTTACTACAATGAAATTTGACTATATATCGTTACATGCATCAATCCATTGGGCGGAAACTCAAGCCGAACATTACCCGATCTCACTGACACATATTGCCCGGGATGTATATGGGGAAAAGAAAGCCTAATTATTGGGTGTGACAAAAGATTAGCTTTCAGCTAACGACATGACGTGTCAGGCGTATGCGAAAGATTTTGTGAGACATCTACAACAGCTGATCTCTTCGTAGGTTCCAGTTTCTATTTGATAATCTTAGACTATCTGGCACTGCAGTTACTAGGGAATTACAAGTATTGTATTACAGCCCAAACAGTGTACGTATAGCTAATACTATGCCGCGAGTAGCATTAACAAAACCATTGCCGCATAAAGTTCACGTTGGCCATCTTGTTGAACGCTTTTCCATAACGTTTAGCATACACGTTCTACCACCTCTTATTTAGGCTTAATAAGCGGGATCACCTTGCTACTACTCTTGAACAAGTTTCGCAAACGTGCATTAATGTTAATCGTTGCCACTAACTACACCGTTTACATTGTAACTTTACCACGTAAATTTTGACTCGTGCCTTATCTACGTTTCATAATAGCGTTAAACAGTGTATATGTAATGCAGGGTTAAAATATTTAGAGGCTCTTATACCGCAACCTAGAAAACTTCATCTCCTTCCTACCAGTAAAGCCAAGTATTTGAAGAATTACGGACCTAGTTAATTTTTTTTTTCAATTCGTGCTCGCAGAATAAGTTGTATCACTAAATGTGCAGTGCTTTTCAGTATTAATACCTACGAGATACTGCACAATGTCGTCTAGAGTCTGTAGTTCTGTGTCGTTGCTCGGTTGAGCTGAATAATCTGCGGCTTTAAATTTTCTTTCGGATTTTTGGAACGGATAATGTTTCCAACTTAGATGTACGTCGTTAAGCGTGCTTCTTGCAGGAAAGCCTATGTCTGGTTAAAAAACCATGCTTCGGACGTTTCGTTTCCTAGCTGAGAGGCTCAAAGCATGAAACGGTCTGCCGGTTATCAGCCACAGACTCATGCAAACGACAGGTTGAGTATACACCTTTGGCGTATTTTAGCCATGTGGGTAAAAAAAAATTTGGGAAAATAAAATCTATTCTTTTTTGCTTTATGGAATAGCTATAAAAACGGTAAAAAAGGGAAAATTATTACCTTGCAAAATATTACTGCATTAACCGATATGAAGTTAAAATTAAGTCTTTTAACTACTTTTGGTTTTTTTCTTGCTGCTGTCTCAGCCGCCACATACCGTGCACAGGTTCGCTTTATTCCACTGAATGATACGTCTCCTCCAGTATATGATACGACGTTTGAGCTATCCGCTGGCGGGATGATTCGTGCTCTTATACAGTCATGGGAACCGACAACCTTTTCTCCTCAACCGTATTATTCCTATGGTTTTATCCAGACGGCAGATCCTTATGCCTTTGAAGGACACTATGTGGCGATCATCAGTGATGTCAAACAGCATCTACACATTCACATCGAAGGAAATAACCAGACGCTAGTTTACAACGGTACAGGAGTTAGCACCTCCCCAGTTAAGAATGCTAGATTCGCAGCCTTGCTACACTCGGTACCAAAGTAGCTCAGGTTACTTAATGCCACAGCCAATGGGTGTATCAGCTGGACAACATCCTTTACTTCGAGATCTTGCTTCAGTAAACCTTTCCTTGTAAATGCATATGCATAGGCTGGAAATAGTTTCTGTTTTCTATGGTCTGAATGGAAAACATAGTTAAACTAGTTCATGGCACGAATAAAATAGTCTACTATTACTTCTCAAGTTCAGTTATACCTATCGACCAAACGCATACGGTCAAGCTAAGAAAGCACAGTATTCATACCATGCAAATAAAGCAAAATGCAAAAAAAATCCTCAGAAAAAACTCGTAATGGCATTTTGGAAGTTGTGGTTTTAATATATAGGCCACAGAAAGCGTATTGTGATAATGTATAACCTCACTATAGTAAATACGCTAAGAGCTGTAGTGAAGTGTATCTTTTAGTTCACGCTATCCATTTCAGTTTCTACAAGGGAGGGCTTCAACGTGGCTTTAGATTGCGATTTATGCTCTGTAACATCGGCACTCCAACATTGGCGGGTTCAACTCGTTTGAGGTTGCTTAGCTTAATCGCGCAATTATCACTGATCTGGACCGTATGGGAATCGTATGGCCTCATAAGTCAACTTTACCTGCCATATTTGGCCTTGTGTATGTGAGCTTGAGACTTTCTGCTTCTTATTTTTTGGTTATAGAGTGGCACAAGTACGTCTTTTGCCATGTATCACAAGATTAGTATCACTGCTAATAAAAGGGAAGGGAGGAACAATGGAAAGCGAATCCCGTAATAAAGCTTTTCGGCTATTTCTTGATACTTTTATCGGTCGTCTACTGTATGGCTGTCACCCATAGTAGCTCCAGATCTTGACCCCCATGAGGTTGTGGGAAAAATCAAGGATAAGCATAACTTGCACCAGTTACCCTGCGTTCCATTGTCCATGGATTTGACATATATATCTCTCCCAATCCTGATTATAGACCAATAGTACAACTACGGGTGGATAACGTAGTATGTGTCAGTCATTCCTACGAACTTTAACAAGAATGGAAAAGCGCTTTTTGACAATGGAATATCCATTTTCCCAAAAATGCGATCAATTAAAGTTTACTATACGATGTACAAATTTGTTTGCCATCTTCTTGTGGCCCAAGAAAACTAATAAGACACAGAAAGGTTCTTTTTCTTCCAATCTCTCAGAATCAAGAGCCCAAACGATGCAGGTTTTTTTTTTCCTTAGTAACAAAATTTCTAATCATTTTATTACGCTAAAAAAGAAATGACCGAGAAGTGCATTGCAGAAGAGGGCAGCCATACTTTGAACCTGTTAAACTTGATGTATCCTGTGTTTCAACCTTCAATATGCCTTATTTGTCGTGGCCTTTTCCTTATTTTCGGTTTTTGAGAAGATTAATTAGGCTTCATTCTACACTTTCGCATGATTTTCTCAATATCGTTAAAACTTGTCCAAAAGAAAAAGATCTTTATTTCTGGATATATTCAACGTAATCACAAGTATAGAAACGAACAACAAACAAATTGAATGTGCTTCCTAGTCTAGTAAGAGATTGCTGATATATGGGTGATCTGGCTCTATCGACGTTCCTTTCAGCCATATCTGTAATAAGCTATGGCTAAGCCAAGTATTCGGTATGAATTTAGTATATATGTCTTTTCTCAAAGATTTCCAAATCAAAAGGGGGAAACGCGTTTCGAAGATGGTATAGAATGGTCAAAGAGATCGCGGAAATACATTACCAAGGGCGAAATGTTATAGCGCATTTCAAATGTTAAGATGATTAATGAATCTCCCAGATTAACAGAATTAGAAAAGTTTGTCAATCACGTTCGTAAATGTTACTGTTGGTTAAACATCATAATCCGTCATACGGTATAAATACTTTCTATAGCCGGAATGTAGCTCATATTAGTAAAGAAAACAGTAAAAAAGAGCAAAGACAGTTGACCGTTTGTACTTTAGTTAGCGACTTTAAGATCACTTTTATCTCTATGCATATGAAAGCAAGAAAATTAAAGTACTCACGAGCTTAAATATAAAGAAAGAGTATTCTTTTCCTTTGGTATTCTGTTGAAAAAAGGACATACCCTTAAAGAGCTTTCCTGGAAAGGCTATGTAAAGTAGACTTGACCGGCACAAAAAGGCTCCAAGTGGTAAGAGGCCTACTACTGAGCTTTCTGCATAAATAAATTTCACTGGTCTCCAACTTTCAGTTGTGGAGAGATGGCCGAGTTGGTCTAAGGCGTCAGGTTAAGGCCCTGATCTCTTCGGAGGCGTGGGTTCGAATCCCACTCTCTTCACTAGTACTGCGCAAGCCGCTTTCTTTTTTCTCGAATTTTGTCGGAGCCAGAATCGGCGCATCAATGAAAAGACTCTTTTTACTGAAGCCTTCCAAGAAGTTCTCGAAGTTGCGATTAGTTTCCAAGAAGTTCGTAGATACTTCTCGCATCTTCGCCTTCGTAGAAAATTATAGAAGTATGATATGTATAAATACTTTGGATAGTTTGTGAAAAATAAACATCATCGAATCCTTTCGCACACTTTTATCTTTCACTTCTGTTTCTTTACGATTTCTATATTCCAGCTTGATTGGCAACTCGTGTCCAAAACAGTAGCTGTGAATCGACTTCACGAAAACGACAATTTTCATTAGAAATGTCGTGCACGGAAAAGAGAGTGGTAAAAAAAAAAAAAGAAAAACCAAATATCATATCTTCTTTTTCTTTCTTGGTTTGTCTGATTTTTCTTATGACGCAGGTTGTCGGTGATGTCCGTGGGTATAAACGGGTCATACACTATATATCATCTTCATCGTGGATTTCATGCAGCATGCAATGCAGGACAATAGCAGCATTCCCTTTGTTCTATTTCGTTAAGAAGGTAAAAAGGTAAGTAAGCTGTCGCAAAAAAGTTTAACTTAGATAAGCGCAAACTATATAAAGGAAAGGGTTTTTAAGGCTTATGTAGAACAGGGCTGCTAGATCGGAATGCATTGTTACTAGGATAACACAACAGGTTCCTAAATGCGAGCCTAGCATTGCTGGACCGACTAAGACCTCACCACAACAATCGAAGTATAGGTAAGGTTTACGGATCCTTTAGAACACAGTTTTTAAACTGCTTGTGAAAAAAAAACCAGAGTCAGAAGGAATCCGCTTGTCTTTTGTTGTCTGATTACTGCAATGCCTTCCATCTTTCATGAATAAGACAGACTAATTCTTATACATCATGGCAAACAATAAATGAAAAAGAGAGAAAAAAAAAGGTCCAGTAAAAGGTTATGCAAAAGAAGGGTTGGTAAGCTTGTTTTTTCTTCTTCTTTTTATGTGGTTTTTGTATCATAAATATCTAGCAAAATCAAAAAATGAAGAAAAACATAACCTGCAAACTAATTTAAGAAAAACATTTACAATAGGCTTTCTCATCTCTGTTTCGTGAGGAAAGCTTAGTAGAGAAAAAAAAGAATACAACAACTATAATGTACAAAAGCAAACAGTAACAAAGAAGTCCTGGAAATTACTCAAAGATAAAAAAAAAGGGGGGGAAAAGATGGGGGGAATGGTGAAAAAAGTTGTTTGTGATCTTTTTCCAATTATCATGAGAATATTATTCATGGAAGGATCGTGAGGTGTAAGAATATTGTGTATCTTGATTCTCTTGCTCATGATCTCTTCCTCCTTCGGCTGTGGGCACCCAATGAGCGGAAGGTGCTGTGGCTACCATGCTGGGTAAAACCACAGAAGCGGCCAAAGTCGAAGAGCGTTTACGGTCAAGATGATGAGGGTAACCTTTGCTGTTCTCCATCTCCTTAGCGGATTGAAGACCGTGTTGGATATGACTGTAAGCATTATTCCAAGAAACACGTTCGTTGCCAGCCATGTAGATAGACGGAGGCACATTGGCTCCATAATTGCCACCGAGGTAACGTTGTCGGGTAATCGGATCGCGGAACAGGAACGCAAAGAGATCGTCGGGGATTAATCGGATTATCATGCCGATGGGCAAGGAAATGAAGCCGACCACAATAGAGATCGCCCATTCGGGTCCGCCCACTTGAGTTACCTGGAAAGCCACTCCGCCAAAGTTGACAATGATGGCCTGACCAAGAACACAAAGGAAAAAGATGAAAATAAAGAACTTGTTCTTGAGAATATCATGGAACACATTAAGCTTGCTATCAATACGACGGCAACTAAACAGAAAAAAAAGGGGGAATAAGGTAAGTAAAAGCAATAGATGAATCTATCTCAACAACAAACTTACTTGATTTCGTTGAAGATCTGGCAAAACACAAAAGTGTTGAAGACTACGGTCTGGAGTACCACACTTTCGCTGCTGTAATGCAGCACATCACTGTAAAGCAGCACCAAGGTGACGATCACCTGGAAAATGGCTTGACCGATAATCATCTTCCACATTTTCAGGGTAATGAGAGGAGCAGAACGGGGTTCGGGAGCACGTTGAAGCAATTCAGGCGTAGGCGGGTCTGTAGCCAGAGCAAGCGCAGCAAAGGTATCCATGATCAAATTGACCCAAAGCAATTGCACAGCGGTCAGGACCGATTTTTGTTTCGTACTAGCCACAGCGGAGATGAATGTCAGCAGCACGGCAGTGACATTTACAGTCAATTGGAATTCCAGGAATTTCTTTACGGAGTCATTCACACAGCGACCCCACATAATGGCCTTGACAATACTCGAGAAATTGTCGTCCATCAGAATAATACTGGAGGCTTCTTTGGCCACTTCGGTACCGGCAATACCCATGGAAAAACCAACATCGGCCAGTTTGAGAGCAGGTCCATCGTTGGTACCATCACCTGTCACAGCCACGATATCACCCAGTTCTCGGAGACGACCGACGAGAATTTGCTTGTCCTCCGGACTGGAACGAGCAAGCACCTGAAGACGGGGCAAAATGGCATCCATTTCGGACTTGGGCAAGTTTCGAAACACGGGGCCTTCCATGACAATGCCGCCCGAAGTGTAAATACCGCATTGCTTGGCAATGCTTTTGGCTGTCATCACATTGTCACCCGTGACCATACGTACAAACACACCGGCCTGTTGACATGCCTTGACAGCTTCCTTGACACCAGGGCGGAGAGGATCCTCAATACCAACAATACCAAGAAGGGTCAATCCTTGATCGTGTACAATATCCTCGTAATCCACTTCGACTTCGTCACCGACCACTTTGGCATGCTGAGGAGGCCATTGTTCAAAGTCACGGTAACCAATACCAATGGTACGAAGACTACGGAAAGCATAGCTCTGAATAATACGATCCATGCGCGTGCGATCTTCTGAATTGAGCTTTCGGGTCTTGACGTCATAGTCATGGGTGGCCGATTTATACTGCGCTTCCTGAAGAGTGATGATACGAGAACAATGTTGAACAAGCAGTTCAGAAGCACCCTTGACATGAGCACGGTAAATCGTTCGCTTTGGGTCGTCCGGATGAGGCACGCGGATAATGGTCACCATCGCTTTGCGTTCGGAGCTGAAGGGAAGAACTTGCTCTACCGGCCATCGGTCACGGAGCACTTCGTAATGTTCGGATCCAATATCTCGAGAGAAAGATAACAGTGCCGTTTCTGTCTTGTTGCCGACAAAGCTGGTTTTACCATTTTCTGTGCTCTCAAAAACAGTTGAATTAACGGCAACGGCTTGATTGAGCATATGAAGAATAGGTTTCGGAACTTTCTGGCTGACAGTGGTGATATCGTTCAGATCAACACGGTTGGATGGCGCGTCTTTTAGAAATCGGAAAGAAGAACCAAGGGTACCAGCCACAACCGTCATCTCATTCTGGGTCAGCGTACCAGTCTTGTCAGAGCAAACAGTGGTGGCGTTACCCATTGTTTCACAAGCAGCAAGAACACGGACTAGATTGTTATCTTTCAACATACGTCGAGTAGCATAAGCCAAGGCTAAGAGAGAAAAAAGAAATAATTTAGTCCTTTCTTATTATTCTGTGTACCGGAAATTTTACCTAGAGTGACAGCAAGAGGCAGGCCTTCAGGCACAGCCACAACGACAATAGTAACAACGACAATGAGGATGTTCATGATACTACGCACAATATCTGCAGCATTGGTGGGAATACCATAGCGCCAGTTGACGAAGTAACGGATCAATAGAACGATCAACATCAACAAGCCTGCAGCCGAACCAAGTTTGGCAATCATTTCGGCAAGCGCATTCAACTTTTCCTGGAGTGGGGTGCTTTCAGGCTCGGTACGCAAAGCCATCATGGTACGACCATGGTAGGAGTTAACACCAACTCCGGTCACCAGATAAGAACCCACGCCTTCCAGAACCTTAGAACCTGAGATAATGAAAGGATCTGGCAGAGATTTATGGGCTGATGGATCTTCTGGAACACGTGCTTCGTGTGCGGTGAAAGAGGAAGATGAATCGCCTGGGACAATGGGGGAAGGTGGAGCAAGCGTCTGAGATTGAGCTTGTTGCTGTTGCTGTCTTTGCTGGGCTTCTTCGTCCATCATTCGAGAGCATGTCTCCCAATGTTGTTTTCTGACAGCGTCCGATTCACCGGTGGCAGCCGATTCATCACAGCGAAGATTGTGACCATCAATAAAGATACCATCTGCGGCAACGATATCTCCTGGTTCCAGATGCAAGATATCACCGACAAGGACATCGTGGACAGAAACAAGTGATACAGCTCCTCGTCGAGTGACCTAATGAGGTACATTGTGTTACCATGCATGAGCACGTATCGCATGCATCCAAATGACCCTGTACCTTAACAACACGGTCTTCTTTCTTGGCGTTTAATTTCCGGAACTGTTTCTCCTTTTGATAATCATTGACACTTCCCACCAGAAGCACAATGAGGATAGCCACAATAATGGCCACACCCTCAACCCACTTCACACCGGGAATTTCATGTCCTTGTGCATCATATTCTGGGTTGGCAAGATCTTCATACAGACCAACGGCAAGTGAAACAATAGCAGCTACTGTAAGCAGGATCTGTTCAAAAAAAGTAAGAAATCATCGAAGAAATGGAGAAATAAACTAGATAACGTACGAGGGTCTTGTCTTTCATGGCCATCCACATGAGTTGTAGAATGTTTTTTGATTTAGCGGGAGGTAACGTATTATCTCCAAAGATCAGTTTTCTTTGAGCAAAAGACTCTTGTGCACCTTGTTGTTGTTCTGGAAGTTGTTGATGTTGTTGTTCCTGTTGTACTACCGACGTTTCCTTCTCGGTCGATTCTGTCATGACATCGCCCAGTGTGATCGCAGTTTCGATTCGAAAGTCTTCATCTAGTCCAGATTGTAGATCGGCATGGATACCTCGTGCAACACCTTGTAAACCACCATATATACGTAAAAGACCCAAGTTTTTTGGATCCATTAAGGCTGATAATTGTTCAGCGGTAAATGCAAAAGGGTTTGTGGGGTCGTTGTGCGGCGTTGTCAAGTTTTCTCGCATATCCAATTTTGTTTCTGCGGTGAAGGTGGAAGGGGGTAATGGCGAAGATGGTTGTGATTCGACATGCGTCATTGTCATGACAGGTAACTGTAGTTTCTCTTGAGTTGGGGGTGAGTCGTCATAGGTAGTCATGACGGTATATGTTATATGTATCTAAGGAAGAAAAAGGAAGGGAAGTATTAAGAAAAAAAGAAGTCGTTTTTCCGTTAAGACTTTGGATCTTTTTATATCAAAGATCGGGGATGAAGAGGACGATCTATATAGAATTCGTGGATTCTGGGGGGAGAGAGTGTGAGTGAAGAAGAGGGGGGGGCGGGAAAGACAAAAAATATAACCAGTCGGAGAGGAGAGTGAGAGAAGAGAAAGCGATCCAACCACATAAGCGGAAGACTAAATAGCTTGGATGGAACTTTCTGCTACTTCTTCTACTTGGCGTAGGGAAGGTAAGGAAAAAAAATAACAATTCGATGACATAAACGAGCGAGATAGAGTCTTCCTCTCTTACTCTTCCCTGTGACACTTGACACAATCGACTTTTAGAGTTGTGTCAATGAATGCAAATAACATCACCAGGGAAACTCTGGATGTTTCCATGTTGACACATGAATTCTGTCTCATCAAGGCGGAGTTGATCACATAGGGCCCGTTCGGTCGGATGCTCATCTGTTGGAAAAAGGATCGACAACAGACTAAGGTTTTTTTTTTCTAAGCGCTACTGTGGTAATTTTTTCTAGACAAGACGATCTTCACTTTCTATTTCTTCTGTTTTTTTACTTTCTTAAGATTTTGCGTGTAACGTACACAGTCAGAACAGATACATACCTTAGATAAACTTCCAAAGGGATTCTATCTTACCTAAGACCTACCAAAAATCGACAAGGTTGCCTTTTATGGTTGGCTGATCCTAAACTGCGTTATTCCTTTTTGTCAGAAAAGAAACGTCCATTCTCCTGTCGGAATAACAATAATTACCTCATCTTCTCAGCACAAAAGAACTCATAGAACCAAAAGATAATTCTCTGCCTACGAAGAAGAAGAATTCCCCCACTTCAACAAACCGGTTCACACTATGAATCAATGAAAACTTGAATCTTTTTATATTTTAGATAGACAAATGAAAATACTATTCCTGAATGATGAGACTAAAATGCTATACTTTTTTCTTTCTTTTTGTTGAAACGCCTTTTCCTTATAGTTCTACTTTTTTGAAATCTTTTTGGGTTTTTTCTGTTACGGGTTTTAAAGATCAAACAAGGACCGGATTTCCTTGGTTGTTAGTTTACTGTTTCTGATCATGCCATCGCCTAAAGCTCCTTTGGCAATCTGAGCCTACAACATAGAAAAGTGAGAACAAATGACTTGAACCGAGTTTCCTTTTCTTTTTCTTCTTTTTTTACCTTTCGCTGCTGTAACAGAACAATCTTTTGTTCAATGGTCTTATCCATGATCAATCGGGTAACTTGGACTGGTAATTTTTGACCTATTCGATGAACACGGTCAATGGCTTGTTCTACATAGAAAAAAGAATAACGTTAGCGGAACATCAATAAACTCTTGCCATCCATGAATGGTGCAAGAATTCTGTATTTGTTTGTTTTTCTTTTTTTTTGTTTACCTTCCACAGCTGGGTTCCACCATATGTCAGTTAGGATGACACGGTTGGCAGCCGTAAGATTTAATCTAATTTATCCATCATTTTTCCTTAGGTGAGTTAACACTGTAAAAACATCCTTCTCTTCGTTTACCCTAGAGAACCGCATTTCAAGGAAATGAGCATCACCAGGCAATCCGGGTCAGTTCTAAGTGCACAGAGGCTTTTTTCACGCAGATGACTCGGCATGGATCCGTCATCTGGCCAAAATAGAATAAGTATACTCTTTCTAGCACATGATTACGCCCTCCTCCCCCTTCTCAATCAACTTACATCGGCAATACTTGAAACCATTTGCCATCAAAGGTTCTTCCATTAAATCCAACATCGATGTAAACTGAGAAAAAATGATCGTCTTTTCCGTGGGAAAATCCCGCCGTGTTTCAATCAATATCTCCAACATCTTGTTGATCTTAGTACTGTTTGAAAGCTTCCTCTGATTTTGACGATCCATAGTATAACATTCCACTTGTTCAAGACACGGTTTGCAGAACGGAAAACCCGCTTGCTCAGTGCCAAGACTTCTGCCGCACAGTTCGCAAATACGACTTGTCATAGAACTCTTGTCAAACACGGATTGGCCAACTTGACCAACGCCTTGCCATCCAAGGTCCGTTGCCATTTTGGCCATCATCAGCCGTTCTGTAATGGCTTCGGATGCCTCACGTGCCTCTCTTCGCTGATTATTAGCTGATACGTTTTCCGTAGCCAGCTCCAGCGCGTCCGCATCGGCACCAACCGATTTAAGCACAAGTTGAGGATGGTCACATGCTATAACCGAGAGCAAAAGAATAAACAGCAGTAAAGGTTCAATTTCATTCTTCCTCTGCAGACCCAATTACTCTTGTCTGTGTTTACCTTGCCGTAGCCGTAGAAGCATACATAACATGTTCAGATAATTACGATCTCCTTTTCCGGCACGAAAAATCTTCTCCACCGTATTCCGAGTCTTCGTCGTTAGCAGATCATATAATGCACGCTCCGCCTCACTAAACTCCAGAACAACATCCTTCTTTGCCTTCGATGGTAGTTGGAGTGATAGTTTACTGGATAAGGAAGTGTCATTGTCAGAAGAGGAAACATCAGATGACTGCGAAGGTGTTTCTGCTCCTGCTCCCGTATGACTGTCCTCGTCCTTGTTGAGAACGTCTTTTGTACGTCTAAGCATCACGGCCATCAGTACAACTTTCAATCTTTCCAACGCAAGTTTCCCTTGGCCGAGCTGAATAGGCAAAGAGATAGTCTTTCTGAAAGTGGGATAATCCGCCAAAGGTTGAATGCGAAGAAATGCAAGTAAACTGTAAAGTTCGTCTACGTGGTTTTGGATAGGTGTGCCAGTTAGACACCATCTCTTCTCGCTAGTAAGTTCTGAGCAAGAAATAGCTGATCTCGTATTCCGGTTCTTAATCTGCTGTGCTTCATCTTCAGAAGAAACATGTCAAAAGCGTGAGAACTTACACATGAGCTAACAGTTCCCTAACAAACTTACCTAATACCACGCGATACCATTTGACTTGAAACAATGGTCCATAACCAGGCTTCAGTGTCTGTTCGTCATCGGCCACCATAGGATCACTAGCAACAGGGGTTGTACTGGCTGTTGTCGAACCGCTGTTCGACGATGATTGGGGTGAGTCCATCGGTGTCTGGCTTTCTTCATGGCTCGATTTCTTTCCTCTTCCTCTCTTTTCTGTGCTCGGCATATCCGATGCTACAACTTGATAGGTGGTAATGACTACATCATATTCAAGAAAAACAGCAGGATCTATGCCAGTATCAGACATAGGGATTAGCCTTCATTTCGTTTAAACCTTTGATTTACCTTTTGTGCGGTTAGAGCCATGGTGGACCAACACCTTAATACCATCTTCTTTTGTCTTTGTGCGAATTTCAGTAGCCCATTGTTGGATCAATGCCAACGGAGTCACAATCAGTGTCACTCGTCGTGGTGATGCCATGGTCGAAACTACTAAAGCAATCGTCTGAATCGTCTTCCCTAACCCCATCTAAAGAAATACATGATCCAGTCTGGTTATTGACTTATCATATTTCAATTCAGTAGCTTACGTCCTAAAACGGTGGCACAGAAAGGCCATTTTAGTCTTCCTTTCCAATATTGTAATATTTAGCTGAAAGTGCACTTACATCAGCCAATATGCCGCCACAACTACTTTCATTCGTTTCTCTGTCTATCATCCATGCCACACCACGTGCCTGATGCGGCATCAGGGTAATGTTTAGGCTATCTATATTCAGATCTAGGTCTTCCTCTTCTTCGTTTGATTTCTCTTCACCATCTAGTTCAATTGGATCATTCTTGTCTTGACCGCGGGTCCTCTTTAATGTATCATTAGGTATACTATCTAAGAGTTGGGCAATATCACGTCGAGTTCGTTCATCTTGAGATTCAAGCATACGGTCGCATGGACGCCCTGCTCGTCCAGATGGTCGGTCATGGAGATGAACGTGCGGGTTTTTATAGCGACATGCAGGATTGAAAAAAGGCGGTTCCTGCAAAATCGTGCGGCAGCTTTCGAAAAATTTGGCGATTGGGTCTACATGATGCGGTCGACAGTATAGGATGATATAAAGAGGGGTTCGTGCTTGTTTCACCCGTCCACGAGGAATCACAGCATCCCACCAGACGAGTCGACTATCTACCAACGGACCCAATACTTTGGTATCTTCAAAGGGAACCCATCCATACTACAAGAAGCAAATCGGTGTGTCAGGTTCCAGACTAAAGTGATGTTCCTTTTTTTCTAAAGATACCGTACAAATTTACGGGGAATGCCTCGCGAAGTCACTGTAAATGCTACAACCGAAAAAGATAAACTCAGTCAAATCCATTTTTCTTTTTTGGGTCTGAGCATTCTAAAGATTCACCGAACTCACAGTAATTCTCCGCATCTCGTTTGCCTTCCGACTCGAGCCGAATGGGTTCATATTGCTCATCCTTGATCAAATCCAATGCTTTAAGAGTAACAATGTCCGTTTTCATCATACCGATGCATACGTTACGATTGGTCATTTCTTCGTCAATGATCACTTCGCTGTCTTCTTCCTTGGAGGGTTGTACGGTTGGAGAAGGGGTGTGTAACTGTAGCAACGCAGTAGGCGGGTTATTGACATCTAACGTGTTTTCTCCCGTCAGGTCGATCATGGAGCGCGTCGACAGTGAAGTAGATCGTGATTGAACAGTGAATGCAGGCGATCGCAACGAAGTAAGTGATTGTGAGCGTATGAGGTGTTGCGGTTGGAGTTGAGAGAGATAAGTCGGTTGTGTCAAGCGCGAAGGATCGTGAAAAGCAATGTTACCGATCGCCATCGGTGACATGGGATGAGACCAATGTTGCCCTGACCATGGCTAGAAGCGTACGAGCTCAGTAAGTATTTAAGGAACCAAAAAATTGATAATAAAAAACAAATCTTTTTTCTTTCTTGGTTCAAGACGAGTTCGAAGATCGCCTCCAGAAAGAGAGAGATGCTTACGGTGTCATTAAACGTGGGTAAGGTATAAGTTGGGACGATGGGATCGTGAATGCGACGTTTTTTAGCTTCAGGATCTGTTTGGTTAATCAATGAAGGTGAGGGCGGGCGACTGTTTGGTTTGAGTGACAAGCGACTGAGGGAGGGCGTCGTGCTGCCGGACATAGGGCAGGGAAACGAAGAGGACGAAGAGTAAGAGAACTTATCGCCAGTATTCATTCTCTCTTTTTCATTTGCATTACGTGATACAAAAGGGCAAGAAGAGGGATCGAAAAGAAAAAACGGCCCTTTTAACCCCTCCTTTTGTTCTCTTCCAATTCTTTAATCACATGATGGTCAGATGCTTGTCAGCTGGTTCGTTGCTCGCGGCGTTTGAATGTTACCAAAAGCAGCTTTGTTGGAGAGCAAAACGATGCACAAACCCCCCTCCCCAATAAGTGTCATGCCAACGTAAAAAAGAAAGTCCTTTGACAAAAACAATTTCATAGCGCAATTGATTCAAGTAATAAACCGAATTAATAAAAACCTGTTACCAGCTTCCTTTTGGCTCATGAACGTTAATCAGAGCTTATTCAACGTTCTATCCCGCATTTATTGAAAGAGAACAAAGTCGGGTACCTGGAAGAAAACAAGCTGATTACGCTAAGTGGCATTGCTCATATGTCACAATAAGGAAAGAAAGGAGCTATGCAGTTTAATTTTCGTCATAAGCCATCAAGCCTCCCCTTGTTCTTATCTCTGAAAACAATCCATGTCAAGCCATCCATTTTGATACCATGTGAAAGAAGAAAACAAAACAAACGTCCTCGGGTCTTAAAAGCCTATCAGAAGAAGAGAACAACAATAGAAATCAAAGATTTATACTGCAAATCAAAACAATATCGTAGCTGAAAAGCAAATTAAACAATCAGTAGTGTCTTCAGTTTTATTCTTCTACACGTCTTTGCTAATTTTTACCTGCAGGGATTCAAACATCATTCAAATAGAAGAGATGAGATGAATGCTTTTCTTTACGTGTCTACCGTTTCCGAATCATTACCAATTACTGGCCCCAACCATATTTCTTTTAAAAGCAGTCGTTTAGAGCTTTCTCAGATTTGGAAGCCGCTAGACCGAACGATTGACAGAGTAGAATTGGGCGGGTGCCTCAACCCTCTTAATGGTTATCAGTATTTGTTTCTTTCTTGATATCAGCTGATAGCTACTTAGCGCCATTGTGCAAAGGCCAAACCAAGGAAAAGGGAGTGGGTTTAAGCCGGTTAATATAGCTACTAGTTGTAGAATAAGAGTACTGGCGTTCACATTCTTTACAACCTTACCAATGATTACTGTCCCTTTACTGCTATAACGATCTAAATGAAATGAGACAATACAATAGGACGCATGAACCGGAATTATCCATGTTGTCCCACGATAAACATTCTCCGCTTGACCAAATATGTGCAATACATTGAGATGCCGCATACGATAATCAAGGATAAGTTTCATCGGAAGTTCCCAAATCTGCCACTATAGAAAAAAGCAAGAGGCCAAAAGAAAATGAAGTTACAGTAACAGCAAAGCGCACGGTAACCATATTATCGTACAATTTATAGAGGACGATATACGAAGCGACGCTTCATAGACGTTTTGATTGTGTCAATATCCAACTTTTTCGACGGATTACCTTCGTACTGACCAATTTAGCTTCGGTACTTTCCACCAAAACGCGCGTGAAGCAAAATAAACGTTTTATGATACAGTCGACTACTTTAACTATGCACAGTTTCTATTCCACACATGTCGTTTGCACAGTATTCTACTCCTTTAGCTTGATTGGCGGAGCTGCTATTGCTTAGGGAATCATGCTGCGCGACCGCTTTTTTTGTATCCAAGACAAGTTAATTTGCACAGACGCCATGGCCGAAGTCAAATACCATGAATGTAAGCGAACGCGATAGCGTGTTCTTTGCAGCTAATCTTCTCTCTCATAGTCATTGCTTCTTACATTCTCGATTGCAAAGAGAATCAGAAACCCTGTTCTCTCGATAACTTCGTACAACAAGAGAGGGAGTCAATTATCAGATATAGCGCTTTAGGCGAAGATCCCTCTGTTGTCTGGCCTCTGCGTTTTGGAAAGGTGGCCAAACAGTTAAACGTAACATATGTGGGTTTTAAGTACAAAATTTACTGGATTGAAGCAGCAGACTATAACTTTCAAGCGTAGAAGAAGTCTAGTGTTGACTGGGGCAGTATCGCTCTTGAAATTTTGCGTTCCGCCAATGCAAAAGCCGAGATAAAAAGTAACGAGTCTTCCGCTACATCGACTATCTCGAGTTCGACTTCCAGCACAAGTGAAACAAAAAAGAGTATATCAGCTGATGATCATAAGCGTATAGCTGACATTTACGCATCATTGGACGAGCGAAATATGTGGAAATTAAGTACGGGTACGTACGTGGAAAAGCAAATGGAAAAACTTGCACTCAGATGCAATTACGAGCAGTAAGGCCTCCATACAAAGACACTACTTATGTTAACAAATTGCGGCTAGTCCATGCCACTCGTTGATCCTGGACCCCGAGTGCTCTACATGGAAGGAATATTTTACTGCCGAGGAGTTGCACGAGATCAGAAGGTTTGCAGCACCTACAATTAAACGGATGCCAGACGATCTCAACCGTTACCTAATGTCGTATTTGGGGAAGGTGTGTTCTGGGAGTAACCGCTTCAAACGTACCTGCTAATGGAATCGTTATCCACAGCATACCCTTAATGAACTTCAAGAGCATCATGATACCTTTAAATATGAACACATACAGCAAGCGGATCATTACTGGATCCATCAGACTATCACTAAAGCTCTGGACCTATACCACTACAATTACTTGGCCGATCTGGATAGGTCAGAGGCTGATTATCTCCGTCGTGTCTGGACCTTCATTGACTGTTGCTTTGACGCAAGTAAGATAAAAGTGACAAGGTAGGTTGCTATTGTACGTTCATTAGTGGAGCATGCGACTCAATACACTTTCTGTCGGCAAAAGTGGGGAAAAAGCATGCCAGGCAGCTTCGCAGAGGGTAAATGAAGGTCGAAGTATCCCTGCAATACAAGCCATGGATAGAAAGAAGATCGGGGCGCGGACTGATATGATGTTCACTATGCATTTCGCTGAACTGGGAACGTTCGAGGCTGGAAGAAAAAATGACATCAATAGTAAAAAAAGCTTGGAAGAGATCGGCGTCAGATGCCCAAAAACTTTGAAGGATATGTTTTTGCAATTAGCAAAGCGTTCACCGAACAATTTACGGAGATTGTCGACACACGCTTTTGTGACAGCAGGTAAGGACTAATGCATACGTCCCTTGTCGGTAACTCGCCATGTGCTTATTATCGCAGGCCTCTTTTTCAATCTTTTGTTGCTGGATTGCCCAGCAGGATACGTGTGCAGGATATCTAGATTGCCTACGTGGTTGCAATATCCTGTTTCCGAAGCCGAGTTCGCAAAGGGAATTATCCCAATAATTCAATCAGTCTGGCACGCAAAGAGATCCATGGAAGAGACGGTAGACATTGTGGAAATGGACAACGCTATACAAGCGCTTTCATTCACACCTCAAAAGGAGTTTTTGCCTCCTGTCTTTTCTTTGTCTAACAATAACGGAAATAAAAAGCGAAAGGCTGATAATGCCAATATGTAACTCAACTTGTCTTCCGACGTTAGCTACAAGTAGCTATCCCGCTTTTTGCCATGATGGTAAACGTAGCTTTATTCAAGACAATATGTTGAACAGAATTGGTCTGAACAAAAATAATAACTGGATCAACGGCTTAGAACATGGATATGCAGGTATATGGGATCGCAGAGACCTTGCTTCTCTATGCCGAGCAGTGAAAAGGAGACGTGGTACACGATGTAACAAAAATATAAACAGGTCTTGCTCAATAGATAACGTAGATCGTCAAAGAGACTGATTGAGCCGTCTTTACAGCAAGGTAGGTAACTGAATCCAAGACAGCGCGCGCTTCGTAGTCGAATAACAGTATCTTCAAAGTATCTATGAATAGCATTGCAAGCGCAGAGAGAGACTCTGGACTCGAGACCAGCGGACGTCGTCCCAGAGTGTGCATCTACACTCACTTGGGTCACCTCAACTCGACGGCACGGAAGAGGGTATTCCCTAGCCATTGGTCGACACAAGTAGGAAAGCCCAAGGGCTACAAAACAAACATACACAAGTGTTAACGAAGAGTGCATTTTACATACCTTGCAAATCTTTCTGATTCCAAGAGAATCTTCACTGTATCTACAAATAGCATTGCAAGCACGGAGAGAGACTCTGGACTCGAGACCAGCGGACGTCGTCCCAGAGTGTGCATCTGCACTCACTTGAGTCACCTCAACTCGACGGCACGGAAGAGGTTGTTCCCTAGCCATTGGTCGACACGGATAGAAAGCCCAACGACTGCAAAACAAACATATACAACTCTGAGGAAAGAGTGCGTTTCTACATACTCAGCGCATTGTTCTGATTCCAATGGTATCTTCACCATGTCGATGAAAGAGAAAAAGGGAACGATTAGTTTCCAACTGACCTCGACCTGGAAAAAACTGCGCCATTCAAGAATTTGCGGGTCTTAAATTTCTAAACGATGACATATCACTTCAGCTGGAATTAACGGAAAGGGACGTCACCTTAACCTGTAGTACCTACCTGTAGTACTACTATATTTGGTAGTACTACAGATTCCCGGACATGCCGCATACACACGACGTCAACGTTCCGGGACCTCGCCAGTTCTCACTCTCACTTTCACTACTTTCCTGTAGTATTTCCAAATATAGTAGTACTACAGGTCCCGAGGACGGTGTTCCCTGAGCACTATCCTCTTTTGCAATACATTCTCGACAACCTTAACAATGATTGAATTCAAACAATTTCCTGACGGCGACGTACTTGAAACACACGAGTTAGTTCAGGATAACGAGAAGTTGACTTTCAATATCGATATTGGCTGGAGTTTGTTCCGGCAGAACACGGTGAAAACGGCGAAAGGAAATGACTGTGACAAAGATTTGTAATGGCGTCCTTGAATGCAATAATGACGCTTGCGAAAGAGAAGGAACTCCTATACGTCCGGGATGGAATAAGCAGCAGATTGCGAAGCAAGTATCGCATTGTTGTTCAGCATGCCGCAAGGAACTAATCCTGACCAAATGTACTACTCGCGTGAAATTTTTCGAGTCAGAGCGTCACATCACTATGAAGCATATAGGGAAGCATAATCATGGAACCTACGAAGGAAAGCATATTCCTAAGCAAGCAATAGCTGAATTTGAACATCGCGTCCTGGCTAACCCAGGACAGCCACCGAAGGTTTTGCAATCTGGCATGGATAAGCACAACCCAGGCGTTTTTTATAAGCCTGTTCAATTCATCCATCCAAAATTTATGAATATCGACCGATTGACAAAGGAACGCCAGAAAATCCTTGATGCATATGGAATATCTGTGCAGCAGGACAGGAAATGTACATGGAGTTTCTTGTTGTCATTGCAGGATGAATTCCCCTGATACTTCGTATCCTTCAATCTTCTGATCGATCAATTCTGTATTACATACAGATCTCCAATTATTCAACAGCTCGTAATGTTAGACAACTACCCGATT
>JNDP01001034.1:0-13952 GCA_000696975.1 Apophysomyces trapeziformis B9324
TCTTCTTCTTCTTCTTTCCTTTCTTAATGCTTTGCATGCCATTGGTTAGCAGTTGACCGACCTGTTTGTCTCTTACTAGCCATGGTTCAGTCTTCGTCTGAAACATCAACAAATAACAACCCTTCAGCCATGACGCATCACCATCATACGATGCCAGCTCGAACACACCGTCATATACTGAATAGCAATCAACATCATCACCACAGTCGTCTTCTTTATTTTCTAGCTGATCCAACGTTCGCTAATCTACGATACCCCTACTATTCATCGCCATCACCACAGGCTGTCCCTTCCTCAACAAGCGATCGTCCCCTCGCGCCTTCCCCTATCAGCCGCCCGTCTTCAGGGTTGCAACCGATTCCCTCTTCCGTAGCAGTTGCTGCTGTCGAAGATTGTTGTATTGAATGTTGTTCCATAGCAGCAGCTGAGAACTCTTCCAATTCGTCCGACACACCCGGGCCATCGTCCCCAGTGGTGGGTCAGAAACGGAAAGAGCCTCCATCTTCAACGTCTTGCTCCACTGACAAGACAACGAACTCGTCGGCAGAAAATCCTGAAAAGACCAACATCAACACTTCTACTACGACTGCTACTGCCACTACTGCTACTACTGCTACTACTACTACTACTACTTTAGTATGTAAATGGGCAGCCTGTTCAGCCACTTTCCGCACGCTCGATGATCTGACACCTCATCTTTTTAAAACCCATATCAACAGTCGCTCAATTGATTTTCATTGTCATTGGGAGTCATGCTCTGTTGCTGTTGATGGCTCAGATGCATTGTTAAACCATCTTACGAAACATCTTGGCGAGCGTCGAATTCACGGCTGTCGCTGGAACCGCTGTTACCAACGTTTCGAGACTTTTGACGAATTAACCGGTCATTTATCGGAAGATCACGTCGGTGCCGGTCGAAGCGAATACAGTTGCGAATGGGAAGATTGCGATAGGCAGGGCAAAGTGTTTACGCAGCGACAGAAAGTCATGCGCCATATTCAAACACATACAGGTAACTTAATCTGCTGGTTTTTTGTTATTTCTACCTACGGTTTGTATTAGGTGATAAACCGTACCAATGCACTGTATGTAAGAAACGGTTTTCAGAAGCAAATATTATGACGCAACACATGCGTACACATACAGGGGAAAAACCTTATAAATGTCCTGAAACAGGATGCAATCGCGAATTCTCCATTTCAGGTGCACTGACGATTCATCGACGGGTGCATTCCGGAGAGAAACCATTTGCTTGTAAATATGAAGGTTGTGATAAGAAATTTGCTGAAAGCAGCAACCTAACGAAACATGTAACTATTCGTCACACTTATCTATTTGCGAAATTCATTTTTTTTTCCTTTTAGACGCGTGTCCATACCGGGGAGCGACCTTTCCGATGCACTATCATTCCGTGTGGTAAATCGTTCTCAAGACCTGATCAGGTTTCGAGACATTTAAAAACACACGAGAAAAAGCAAAAGAAGGTTAACGAAGCAACAAAATAATCGTTATTTTTCTTTGTCTTTTCTATTCTTCCTAATTCCTGCATTTTTTGTAATTTTACCATTATCCTTTTTTCATACTCAAATTCAATGTGCTTAATCGAAAACACCCCAATCATGGTCCCTTCTTTTTTTTTTTTTTGTTTATAATCATCCAATCTATTGCAATGTAGAAAGAAAAAATGTGTCTAAAACTTTTTTGCCTTTTAATGGCTGTGGTAACTTTTGCTCCAATGTGGCAATTTGTCTGAAGGACAATGGATTCAATACCTTGTTTGGATTTTTTTTTTCGATTGATATCTCACCTAAGGATGGTTTCCAGCTATATTTTCTGTGCCGTTGGTCAAGACAAGTTAATCGATGTGTTTCAATCTGAGCACAGAAATGAGTAAATAGAGAAACAGAGACAAAAATAGAAAGAGAAGTTGGGTTTGCCGACCACGCCTGTTTATGAATTGACACTAGGTAAATCAAAATTCTCGACACAAATCGAACCATAGGAGGAACCTCCGGATAGTTATCTCCACAAAATATAACCAAACTAGATATGCGAATTTTATGGTTACTCTGTCAATCATACAAGTGGAATGTTAAGATAACACAAAAAAATCTCTCTTTGACCAAAAGATAACAAAAAGGAAAAGGGAACGATAGTAGATGAGGGTTAGCAAGAATGGTTGCATGCAAGTTATGCACCAACATGTCTTTGTGGGCCAGACCATTCATACTTAACTCGACCGGAATAGGGCACATACGGAATCACTGCTTAGCGAAAAGGTTCTACTGCCCATCTGTTGTGAAATATACCATATGTAATTTGCAGAGTGTGGCTGCTTGCGGGAATATAGAACTTATTCTTATGTTTCCTCTTTTTCTTTTTGCACCTGCGAAACACTGGTATGCTATGTTGCTTGACAACGGTGCTACGGTACTATTACTGCAGCAATCGGAGTCCTAGCAACCAGGAGCGGGTGTGCTTTGTACTGTACCGTTTAAACATTATCATCTTAACCTACGATGATAGCGAGATTGCTACTCGTAAGTACTGATGGTTCATCCTTCTGTTTCATATAGGGAGGGTTCAGCCTTTTGCGCATCAGGATTATCTTGCATATATATCATTTGGATATAGTTCGCAACGGCATTGCTATATAGGCTATTACAGAGATATCAGTTCCTAGAAAACAAAGAGATAGCATGAATCCGAGAACTGGAAGTCATAGCTGTATTTCGTTATTTGATCGACGGACAACTTTAGTGTCGGGTTATAACCACATTTAGTGCAGTCTATCGGCATAGCTGGTCATACCATCAATTACCTCGAAGGGGGAACTCGGGGAATCAGAAGGTCTTATATCAACCATGTCTTCATCAATAATTAAAATCTGTGCATTCGACTAGTTATGATGCAAAGAAAGAATGACTAACATGCATTTAGAAAAAACCATCGAAAGCGTTTAAAAATCGTGGTACAGATGCAGAAAAGAAAACGAAAAAGATTGAAGATGAAAGGCAAAGGCGTTAAAAGTTATTCAGAATTTTTAAGGTTTGGTAATAAAAAATGTTAGACTATTTTGTTATTGTTATTTTGGTTGTGGTTGTTGTGGTTGTTGTTCTTGCTGCTGTTGTTTCATTTTGTTGATTTTAGTATGGATGGGTTTAGGGAAGGATTTCTTTTATCTAAGGTTAAGCAGACGATCCGCTGAGGCTTGCGTTTTGTTTCTGTCCAATGGGATATTAGAGCTTCCCCTATCAATCGCATTCAATTACTTACACCGTGATGAGGAACTTTGTAAGATTCCGTCCGTTTCGCCGGAGCTTCACCATGCCTAAAGTCTTCTACCGACTTGTACTTTTTAAGCAGTGCCTCTAATCGAGAATCTAATTCTCTCTTTTTCTTGTCCTTGCGGTAATAAAGATAGGCCCAGAATTTCTCGAGACCATATAAATAACCATTATCGTAATCGCACAGGGTCAGTTCCTGGAAGTCTTCAAAAACTTCCCTGCGGAACCGCTTCTCTAAACCGTAAGAATAAAAACGGAAAAGACATTCCAGTCCATATCGATAGTTTTGATTGGCATCTTCTACCGCCAGTTGTTTGAACTCATTGTACATGCGCTTGTTAAAATGATCCCGCAAGAAATGCGACCAGAAGCGGAAAAGGGTATTCATCTCTTGAGAATGACCTACACCTTGCTGTTTACGTTCTCGTAATGCCTTGGCATGATACTTGTAATATTTATGTTGAACAAACCCATTTTCGCGCAATAATTCGTGGCTCGGGTGTTGGAAGTTAGGGAACGAATGGGCCATCTCTACCGATGTACCAAGCATATTGTCATAGATAGCCGGTGACTTTCCATAGCTTGTGGACAAGAGATCCGCAGGGTTATAATGATATGCTTGATCGCTAAGAACCCAACCAACATGAGCTTGATCATGCAAATCTTTCTTTGCACTTGTTCGAGGTGTTGATCCGTAGAAGGCAGTATTAGGTAGCGACTCCGGTTGCATTGGGTAGAATCGGGGCGCTTTGTCATTCGACTTGATGCTATCCAAAAGAAAAAAAAAAGCCATTGTTTCAGCTATAACGGAAATGACAACCTACTCCTTCAACTTACGCCTTAGCACGTGATGCTTTTGTAGAAGTCGTTGTTTCTTCCTTCTGCTTATAACTTGCAGAGAGCTGTCCGAATTCTTCTTGACTCATTGTGGCCACTTTAGCGTTCGATTTGGGCTCCACCCGTAAGCCACTCTCATATTGATATAATCCCTCATTAATCATATCTGATATCTCATCATTCATTTTCGCTCGATCATACGACACATGCGATTTGTCCCGTTTACGTTGAGTGACGATCATAATACGAGCAATTGTATCTTCATCCACTTCATGGTTATCCTCATCATCAAATTCGGAATCATTATCAGAGAGGTAATACTTTTTCTTTGTATTTGGTCGGCTGTCGTCGCCCCAATCATCTTCAAAGTCAAATAAGTCGTCATCTTCCGCATCTTTCGTTTCCTTCATTTGTGATTTGCGTCGGTCCGCCGTACCGTTAGACGCTGTAGAGGAGTTGGTAGAAGAAGGAGCAGCAAGTGATGCTAACTTTGGTTGCGGTGGATTAGCTGGAAGGTTGGCCTTTACGACTTCCGCTGCTGTAGCAGAGGATATGATCTTCTTATCCTCAACCGGAGTATCCGCGGTGGCCGCCGTACCAGTAGTAGCAGATACTACCGGCGGAAGCAGCCATGTTTTCCAGCCTTCTTTCTTACGGACTTTGTCGCCCTTCACTTCAACCACATTGCTTTGTTTCAATGCTTCCCGGATAAAGTCAATATCCGTTGTGAGATGCTTCACTCTGTTGAAGTTCGCTAGTAGTTGCAAATCCACATAACCCTCATGATCCATCTAAGTTTCAATGGCGTCAACCATACTAAATCCTCATTAATTATATTATGTCAACTTACTTGACCACGAAGAAATATATCCTTGCACAGATTATCAATGCTGAAATAGTAATCGCTGCAGATAAAACGGAGTTAATGAGAATCTTTATGTTTCAGCGAAAAAATTGACGTTGCCCGCTAACCAATCCTTTTCCACTCACATTTGTTGTATGATGTACAACTTTAGCGTTTCAGTATCAGCATTGACGAAGATCGATCTGGATCGGTTGGGTGTGTAGCTTGAACCATTTGTATATTCTCGTCTACTTGCAAAGGTGCCTCGTCCACGCCCACGGCTGTTGCCACGAACAGTAGGATGACTGCTATGTGCTGGTCGTTCGTGGGACTGAGACTGAGTGTGTGATGGTTTTGATTCATTGTGGATCGACTCTTTTTTCTCTTTCTGAGCGTGCTGTTTCTCGTGGCTATTTTTTGTCGATTGACTGCCCCGCCGTGGTTTTCTATCCTTTGTTCCCTGACGGACACGATGACATCGACTACGAGGTGTTGGTGTAGTATGTGTAATTGTCGGCGTAAATGGCTTCCACTGCCCTCGGCCTTTCCCTATAAGCATAATATGAGCCATTGTATGAAAACAAAGTATTCCATCTAAATATTCGACAATACCTTTTGGCACGTTCAGCTTTTCCTTCTTTGTCTCCGATGATTCATCGTCTGTCGTTTCATTGGGCGCTGGCCAAGCTTGTGTGTGTTTTAGAATATCGATGTCTTCATCCACCGTAGTTGCATGTTACCTGAACCTGAGGCATTCGGGGCTTCGGTAGTAGCAGTCGGTTTTCTTATTTGCCATACATTTGGTTTCGAACTAGGAGTACTACTAGGGTTTTCCTTCTTTTGTTCAACAGATGCTTTGATGTCGTCCTTTGGTGCGAAAGGTTTCTGTGCTTCCTCCTTCGTTTCAGTGTGTTTCGGGTCGACAACGGTTGCCATGCTTTTGGTTTTTTGTGGTTTTATACTGAGAAAATGTGCAAGGGTGTAGGGGCGTAAATAGGATAGTTTAACAGAGTGTCTTTGTAAGGAATGCTGAGTGTTGCGTTTAATAAAAAAAAGTCCTCCGTATATATTTCGATATGCGGAGAAAGAAAGAAGTAGGTTCCAAAACGGATGAACGGACTTTTCGTCTGAGGGAGGGGTGGACTGTCTGCTTTTTCACAGTGGCTGAAAAACAGTCCGATGAAACCGGCTCACTGAACCGGAAAAAAACTTGCCATGTGCTGCTTGTCCCACGCTGTTGATCGTCTTACGTAAATCAGCAGCCAATTGACTGCTACCTGACTGCTCAAAAGATGACGCTAAAATTGTAAACAATGAAAATTGGCAATAAGAGATTGTGAATCGAAAGCGTGTTCTTGTTCAGAGGCAAGTGCAACTACATCACAATGACATAGATGATCATCCTAGTAATTATAAGATAATTCTAAACGACCCAATGCTTAAAACAGTTGAGAACACGGGAAGATATGGATGTCACCTTAACCTGTAGTACCTACCTGTAGTACTACTATATTTGGCAGTACTACAGATACCCGGACATGCCGCACACACGACGTCAATGTCCGAGACCTCGCCAGTCCTCACTCACTTTCACTACTTTCCTGTAGTATTTCCAAATATAGTAGTACTACAGGTCCCGAGGACGGTGTTCCCTGAGCACTATCCTCTTTTGCAATACATTCTCGACAACCTTAACAATGATTGAATTCAAACAATTTCCTGACGGCGATGTAGTTGAAACACACGAGTTAGTTCAGGATAACGAGAAGTTGACTTTCAATACCGATATTGGCTGGAGTTTGTTCCGGCAGAACACGGTGAAAACGGCGAAAGGAAAGACTGTGACAAAGATTTGTAATGGCGTCCTTGAATGCAATAATGACGCATGCGAAAGAAAAGGAACTCCTATACGTCCGGGATGGAATAAGCAGCAGATTGCGAAGCAAGTATCGCATGATTGTTCAGCATGCCGCAAGAACTAATCCTGACCAAATGTACTGCTCGCGTGAAATTTTTCGAGTCAGAGCGTCACATCACCATGGAGCATATAGGGAAGCATAATCATGGAACCTACGAAGGAAAGCATATTCCTAAGCAAGCAATAGCTGAATTTGAACAACGCGTCCTGGCTAACCCAGGACAGCCACCGAAGGTTTTGCAATCTGGCATGGATAAGCACAACCCAGGCGTTTTTTATAAGCCTGTTCAATTCATCCATCCAAAATTTATGAATATCGACCGATTGACAAAGGAACGCCAGAAAGTCCTTGATGCATATGGAATATCTGTGCAGCAGGACAGGAAATGTACATGGAGTTCCTTGTTGTCATTGCAGGATGAATTCCCCGGATACTTCGTATCCTTCAATCTTCTGATTGATCAATTCTGTATTACATACAGATCTCCAATTATTCAACAGCTCGTAATGTTAGACAACTACCCGATTATAACTGACGTTACCTATGATGCTGTGGAAACCGGTTTTTACCTGTGTTCGACGTGTATATTTCTGGAACCATTGGCCAGACACGCCGTAATTTTCCAGGGTATATTGAGAAGCTTAAGTAACGATGACTATAAGAACTATTTCATTTCGTTTATGGAAACATATGGAATGACAGATTTGGCTGACGATAGTTTTGTCGGCATGCTTGTTGACTTTTCTGCGGCGCAACGAAATGGCTTCAACTTAGCTATAGACGAGGTTAAGGGAGAAAAGAACGGCGCAAAGTATCTACGAGGCTGCCGATTCCATTACAAACAGTCGGTACAGCGTATCAAGAAAAACCGTGCGTTCGTTTCAGAAGAGAGCGAAAATGTTTTTGAAAGGTTAGCGATGGACATGATGATTAGAAAGCATGAAACTGAGTATGCTGAAGCCAAAGACAGTATTCTAAAGCAATTCCCGAAATTAAGAGCTTGGGTAGCAGGGTGGGCGGCTCCAACTGTCAGTACCACGATATTTTTATCTCAACAGAGCACTATGAATGCTGCCTTAAGTAATTCAGTCTATACGACAACCAATGCAATGGAAGCAGCGCATGCAGATATTTACCGCCAGATGCCGAAGAAGCCGCCACTTCCGATAGCAATCAAGCAGCTCTTGCGCTACATGGCTACTGAAGAAGAGCGCATAACTGCATATATGGAAGGGTTCGGTACTCGATACGACCGTGTACCTCGTAAACGATATTCAAGAAAGATCATCAAGCATAAGTCTAACGGTCGCGCTCCAGACACAACTACTGCGCTTATTTCCAAGAAAAGACACAGAGAAGGTAATAAAACAATATCAGGTATGCATGATTAACTACAATATGGCCAAGCCTAATTGTTATACAATAGATCAATTGGAGGCAAAGCAGCCAGAAAACACAAACAGGATATGCAAGAAGTTTAAAAAAGGTAATTACAACAGTCAGAATTTAAGTATAATATCTCTTACAAGCTTAATTGTTTTATTGTCAATCTATTCTAGAAAATGTAGATTGGAGGAAGTACAGAAAGAAGAAGAGGAAGAGAAACAAAAAAACCGAATGGAGATGATATCAAGCAGAGCCCAAAGAGCAGCACGTTTATCCGAACTAAAAGTTCGACATAAACGCCAAAAAAAAATTGAAGCAGAAAGAAGAGCCAAGCAAAGAGCAACCGTGCAAGCTGCTGTTGAAGAAAGGTTAATATACAACTCAGTTAATGATGTTAGCTTTTTAGAAATAGGGAATGGTACTGATATGATCCGTTTGCAGTTCCATAGCATATATTCAAGATAACAAGGCCCCTCATAAGGGCAGCGAACAGTTGATAGTGGAGTCAGGTATACCAGAAGCTAACACGACTTTCCAACCTATTGTCATAATAACCCCATATTTATCATAGAAGGCGTACACGAATTATTGCATATACCGACCAGACGGTCAATATCCTCTCGCACAAATATAGAAGCTATGGCAGAAGTCGCCCTGGATGAAGAAAGCGCCATTGAGAAGTTCGCCAACTTTGAAAAAACAGAATAATACCCTCTAAAGATCAAGAGAAACGAATTTAACTCCTGCTATATCGATTCCATCTTCGAACTGCTTATGAGGGTTGTCCTACCAGTTTTTGAACTACCCGAGGAATTGAACGCCAATGCTTTTAGCAATGATCATCTCATGTACACTCTACACAATTTGGCAAGCTCATGGAATTTTATTGAGGGTATTGAAGTGGCCAGAGAACACGTATGGAATCGCGCTACATCATACGGTTTCCAAAAGGGCGAATTTAATGATCCCTTAAATGTCTTACATTGTCTGTTCGACAAATCCAATCATGAGTTGACGGTCCCTGTTCTAAAAGACTTTTCATTTGCAACGCGAAGAGTGGTGAATAAGATCACTTTACCTAAAGGACCCGGATCCACTTGAGACGCCGAGGAGATAGTTCCTGCAGAGGTTCCTGAAGCAGTATATCGACATCCATTAATATATCTGACAGAAGACCTCATCAGGGAAAATGAGCTTGATTGCCCAAGAACTGCAAATGCGGATTGGAGCACAGCTCTTACTGTCTTTCTCACAGAACCTGTCATTGAAGCGCAGGAGCGTTATAGTGGGCTGTTAGGGCAGCAAAAGATCGTGAACTATCCTGATGCGCTTTTCCTAGTCGATCCTTCGATAAGCTCGAGTATTCGAAGAACCAAACAAGAGTCGGACACTTCGTTCCAAATACTCTACCCTAAAACAATAACTGTGCAACAAAAGGTATACCACATAGCTGGCCGACTCGTTTCGAGTAAAGCTGCAGGACAACATTTCTGGTGTATCTGTTCCATAGATGGCCAGGTCATGAAGGTTGACAACATGATGCCTGAAGCTAGATATTTGAAGCAGAATCTTCATGGCAAGATAAGAAACACTGTGCTTGTTGTGTACCATCTGCTAGATGAAGAAGAGCAGTGGAACATAACTTTGGACAAGTGGTATAACAGGAAAGATCGCCATACGATCTTAAAGAGACATGCAAAAAGAGTAGAGCGTCTCCTCAATAATTAAATCGCATTGCGATTTCTACTTTAAAGTATGAATATGTATTGGAAAAGCAATATAGATACATCGGAAGTACACCCCAAGTACACCTTCACTCGCTGATAACATATGTATTGCAGTTCTTGTTGGAAGGTATACATCTATGTTGAAGGGTAGCGAACAAACACCTGAAGTAGCCTGAAGTACACCCAAGTACACCAAAGTTCCGAAAAAGAAATACACCTCCAAGTGTGGCTAAGTACACCAAAATTTACTGCACTCGATGCGAAGTGACTATAGAACCTGTAGTACTACTATATGGAAATACTACAGGAAAGTAGTGAAAGTGAGAGTGAGGACTGGCGAGGTCTCGGACATTGACGTCGTGTGTGCGGCATGTCCGGGTATCTGTAGTACTGCCAAATATAGTAGTACTACAGGTAGGTACTACAGGTTAAGGTGACATCCGGAAGATATCAGCAAAAATAGTGTAGCCGATTCTGTTTGTTCCATGCAAAACACCAGGTACCTGTATGATGTATGGAAAGACAATGAGTAAAGGTTAAGCCTAGTAAAGATATCTTTTACCCTAGCAATAAAAAGAAAATCAGCGAGAGGTATAAACGTTGACAGTTCGAATTACTGAGTATTAATACATGCGAGGAGGCTTACGTGCTGCTTAAAGCAAGTCATGATTCTCAACCACTGATCCTCGTTCTCAATGTCCTGTGAATCACCTCACAAACAAGATACTGTAATTACGGAGCTAATATTATGTTAGCATATCAGCTTTCTCAATTACGTGATATGTCGTTCATAACTGGCTGTTATGCTGAACAAATTAGAAGAATCACTTCGTATATAGGAACGCTGACCGTGCCCGTAAATTCATGAAAAGACGAAGTAAAAGTCAACTAGAGAAACGAAATATTTACAGTCTATTTCATACGAGCTTGTTTTATTTGCGTAGCGGAATCCAGAGCGCATATTAACAGAGAATTTGATTGTTTTATGCTATAGAAAACAATGCCAAATATCATACTATAGCGGTAAAGTCCATAAAGTGTAGTATCAACGACCCTTTGTCGAACAGAAGATCTCACAATGGCACGGCATGCTTGATCAAGGTCTAGTCCGATTCGTTCTTATTGCATATACACTGGCACATGCTCCTAAATCCGGCAGATAGAACCTTATTGACAGTGACGGACAAAGCAGTCAAGTCGTTCTCTCTGTGTTGTCACTTTTATAGTCTAGAACAAGTGCTGTCGGCAACAGGCAGTGCATACCACACCTTCTTTCTCTCTTTCTTTAGCGTTGTTGCTTTTGTTACTGTCTTGTTTGGATACACTCTCATTATTTCTACAAGGGATGAAGTTTGGATAGCCTGTAGGGTCCAGATTATCAGGTACGTGGGAACTGGGTGCGGAACAAAATGTTGTCGAATGCAAAACCTGGTTGGCACAAAGTCAGAAGAAAGGTGAGAAGGGCTTAAGCTTATTGAAGGGTCTCCTCAGGATTCCCGTTCTAAGACTTCTTCATGATCTGTTTTCCCATGGTATGACTGGAGAAAGATATGATGTAATTTTGTGATAGTCGCAAAAAGACAACAATCGTTTTGCATTAAATACGTGTTCTCGCGCCATTCCGGTTTCAATCACCGCTTATTGATCAGTTCTTTTTCGTGTGTTATATTCCTCCTTCTTTCTCTTACCCTCTTCACCTCGCCTTGTTTCTTTTTATTTCAAATGCCCTCTGACTACATTGAAATAACACAAGCACTTCTTGCAAGAGTCGGCGGCTACATTGACGCGGTTATGATTTTGATCTTCTATAAGAAAAGCATAAAACTAGCTGAACAGGCACAAGAGGCAGAGAGAAGAAAAACTGGTCTGTAATTTGGAATATGCGTTTCAGAACAGGCATTAACAAACAATCAATTTCCTTAGTGATTTGCAAAGACTGCTCTGAAGAAGGGCATCCAAACAAGCGATACAAAGTCTGTCCTCAAAACAAGAATCACGGCAGAAATCAAGGCAAGATACATCAATGCATCACCAGAACTTTGCTCACTCTCATTTTATAGTTGGAAAAAAAAAGAAAATTGACAGCTGAGGAAGAAGCCGAGCATTCCAGGCAAAAGAAGCACGACAGGGCTTCGAAGGACGAAGAGACAAGGAACAAAAATATCCCATCTAGGCCATGTCCAGCCTGTGGTTCGACTGAGCATGCTTCTGCAAGAAGCAGGTCTTGTACGGGTCATGCAAAAACTATAAATGAAAAAGTCAATGAAGAACTTGGAAAAGATCACGAAAGATACACAAGAAAGCTACCGCTTGATTCTGTCATCCGTCCAGAGTACCGCGAGGAACTCAAAAGGAAACTTACGAATCTGTGCGGCTTTTTGCGTGAAGTAATTTTCCGAGCTCAAATCTTCGTGAATGGTTACATTATCTCGAACGCCGATCAGGAAATAAGTGCGTATGTTTACACGCCGTCTTTCTGGTATTCCGTATGTCAATTAGTCCTTGATAAGAAGATCTCCAACAAAAACTCCAATATGCCATCCGATCTACTAGGTTATTGGGCACAATTTCGTGCGACATATCCTTCTGTAAACTTCTCTTCACAGGGCTTTTCTGGCTACAGTGATTTGTAATCAATAAAAACATAACCAACTTCGTTCTTGCTTTTCTAGGAGCTTCCAAATGGTCGTATAAAAGACCTCGCTAGGGAGTGTATCTACGAACGGGTCTGTGGTGGGGATCCCCTATGGCCTGATACAGTTCCCTTGGCCTCTACGCATATAACCAGCGCAGTTAATTCTCTCTGTGAGGAGCTATCCAGTGTCATCCCCGTGCCTGCAACGGCAGAGACCATGTCCGCTTCCCCAGGGAGGTTTGTGCCGGCGCTACGTCATATCTTGAGTATCTATGGCGAAGAATATAAAAACAGCAAAGGTTCTGATGACGAGGAACTCCCACGGCGATTCAGCCTATCACACATGCCGTCTACAAAGTGGCGATTTGCGACAATCAATGCAAAAGCCTTATCATGCTTAACAGAATCCACTTCTGAAGGGGGTTTTGAGCAAAACACTGCCTTATTTCATACCGTCTTTGACTTTACCAAGCTAGGATACAAAAGGTAAGATAGAGAAAAGTCGTTGATAAAAAGAAGAATTCTAACTGCAGGATGCGTAGCGTTGAAGAATTGAAAAACTCGGTCGGTGGATCGTGGCGTTATCTTCACTAATCAAATTCTCTCTGACGGGTTTGCAGTTGACTTTTAGTTTGCCAGAAAATCGGCAAAGAAAGAAAGAGCTACAGTGGACGCAGAGCTCACTGCCACCGATTTTACAGAAGAGGAGATGACTGATAATTTCCAACCGTGCGCAGTGGACCCTGGCCGATCGCAAGTGTTTACTGCCGCATATGGGTGAGGCAACAGTCCACATGAAATTCGCAGCTGCAGTACAAGGGAGTACTATACATACACTGGCTCCCCCTTGCGTCAAAAAGTAATTCAGGCGGAAAAGAAAGAAGCAGGTATTGAGGCCATTGAGACGGGTTTAGAGACTGGCAAAACACAGAGCCTTGAGGTGTATGAGACCTATGTCCGTTGCACCTTTCAACATATGAATGCACTATTTGCGTTCTATGGGCCTTCAAAAGCAGAGGGACGATTTCGGAATTACCAGGGCCGTCAGCGCGCTCCAGAGGAAATGGTCAACATCTTGACCAATGGAGGGAAAAAGTACAACAAAAATCGCCGTAAACACACAAAATGGAACCGCAAGCTACGTCGCGAAAATAGAAAAAAACGAAAGAAGAAAAGACAAGCAAACCGGGATGCAACTGAGTATGTAAATCAAGTATGAACTTGTTACTAAATAACTCAATAGAAGAACGTGTCCACCAGAGTCTGCGGTGAGATCGACTTTATGCAAAAACAAAGGTTTTCGAAAATGGAAGCGAG
>JNDP01001035.1:0-156764 GCA_000696975.1 Apophysomyces trapeziformis B9324
GGACAACCACAACGGTTCTCTCGTCTCCCGGCCCCCAACAACATCCCGAATCGAACGCGGGTCTTCCCCTCGGGGAAGTTTAGATTTTTACGGTAAGTGTAGTAGGCAATGTTTCCAGTTCGGATTTTACTAATGTTTATCTTTTCTAGATGATGCCATCGGTAAGCCTTCTATCACATTTTAACAGGAAGGTACTCACCAGCAATTACTGGCAAATTCTTTATAACTTTTATCTCCAAATCTTCAAACAATTTTGGGCGGAATCTTTAATCAATTTTGGACGAAATCTTTAAAAACTTTTGAATAAACCAGTACCTTAATTCAATGGGACCGTCTGTTCGAGACGAGCGATAATAGTAGAGTCACAACTTTTTTCGGAAAAGAACGTCAGCCAATCACATCAACTGCATCAATTTCTTATCTAGAACTCCCAAAGGTTCAATGCCTCTCTGCTTTTGAACAATTGAAGAAAAAGAAGGTTCCGGGCCCGAATCTATGTTGAACAAATGGGCTGGATGGCATGTCCCTACTGTCTTGCCACTTTAGAAGTGGGTATGGGTAGAATCGGCCCCAACCGGGCGTGTGTGTATCTTTTGCCAAACCATGAAGTTGACCATCGCTGGTAGCTTCAAAACGCCAGTCCAATGTGCCAAAGACAGACTATGCAGACAAAGCCGTAAATAAGAGCTAGGTCAGTCAAATGTAATTGATACTTACCAAAAAAATACCGGTTAAGGTCCACCGCTTGTGGAAACCCCAATTAACTATGTTTGGGCATCTTAATCTGATCTCTGTTGTGCCCGTCTGCCTACACAGCCTTTGGCGTGTCCACTGGACCAGCATTTTTGACAAAGTCCCTTTCCGTCCGGGTGTAGTCGCCGAACGGGCGCATTGTCAGTGTAAACGAGAATGGACTATTCAACAATTTAGTATTGAAACCGTTTCATTTTAAGTTCTTTCTGTTTCTTTTTTCCTCTCAATTAAAAGTCCATCGCCAAGATGTGACATGACTCAATAAAATACCCCCCCCCAAAAAAAAAAAAAAAAAAAAAAACTTTGAGCAGCAAACCAAGGTGTAGAAAACAGGCCCTTTCGGGTTCCTTCCTTTCAACAGTTCAATCCGTTCCTTTGCACCGTAAGTCGACTCGAAAAAAAATATCCATCAGCACATCTGGAGGACACACAATTTTCCAGAAATAGTCACCGTGTGATACTCATTCGAAGGGATACAGCCAATAGCATTAAACAGAATGCAAAATGCCTTATGTACTATGTTCTAAAATAGTCTGTGAGAAATAGCTTTAGTAAGGTTTTTCGGCGATCTCCAATTCTGCAAACTATAAACGATAAATGTAGAGCAAAGGAGCTTACTAGCATACCGTCGTTTTTTTCTCGGTAGAAAGATCTATAGTATGACATCGGGAGCTAGTCGTCATATGGTTTGGTGTGGTAATATGTATTACCGTTAGAACGTTAAATCTTTTTGAAAGTTTATTTACGTACGGCCGATAAGCTTTCCCTGCCCAGTGAAAGCAAACTGACAGGTCCCTAATTGCAAGCCACTGGGCTGACTGAAGTAGCCACCTTTTTTTTTTCCTTGTTACCTTAAAAAAGTCTTTGAGAGCGTCATGACTGATAGTAAAGCCAACGATGACCACCCTGTACCTCGCTCCGAATGGCCATTTCAGGAAGTACTGTCGGATGAACATACACGAGAATTGGAAACAGTAGAGGTTTATGCGACAACAGTCGAACCACGGCAAACGAATGTTGTGCTCAAGTAAGGTATGCTTATCGAACGTAAGCAGTCATAACCGTTGAGATAGATTTGTCCATAACCATTTAACGCCATTGCGTGGTCTGGAACACTGCAAACGCATAAAACGAGTGACTACCGATTCAGGCAAGTGGAAGCTTGACCCTTTTTAGCAGCCGAAGTACCCTGACTCATTTTGTATGTGTCACTTACCTTCCTTCTAGGGTTTACGTTGACATTGATATTATGCGAAGCGGATAGCATATCATTAGAAGATCTCCGGGAAATCTCGCAACAGAACGGATTGGGAGATCAGATAAACCCTACTGTGGTCTCTGTACCACGCTATGCGCCACGAAACCGGAACCAGTACGAAAAATGGAAGCATTTGTGGCCCATGACCTTCCGCGAAGACACACGACAGGATCCTAAGTTCACGCATAGAGAGATCCAAGCGATCCAAGATCACATGCGACAATTATTGACGCTGGATAAGATCAGTGCTCGAATAGTCAATGCCGCTGGGGATGTTATCGCTGAGGCTACAGATACCCGTCTAGAAACCGAACATCCACTGCATCATGCTGTGATGAACTGTATTGATACGGTGGCCGAAAAGGAAAGACAAGCAGGTAGACGCAAGCGTAAATCGAGCGAAATTACCAGATCACCTTCCGATGAAGAAGAAAAGACTGTCTATCTCTGTACGGGTTACGACATCTATATCACACATGAGCCATGTGCAATGTAAGTGACGTTGATCTCTTTTTGTTGATTGTTATTATTGGAAACTTCATGGTTCTGAGGTAGGTGCGCCATGGCACTTGTCCATTCCAGGATAGGACGAGTATTTTATAGTAGATCAACCTCTACCGGATGTCTCGGCACATTACACAAAATACATTCACATCCAAGCCTAAATCATCATTACCGTGTATTTAAGGGTGTACTTGCCGAACCAGACGGTATGGATAAGGAACTGCTAGATGCATGATAAAGCAAAACTTAAAATTAAAAAAAAAACAAGGTTTTACTCTACTATTTTGATGTTATATTTTGGACATGATTCTGATCGACTGATCATTTGCAGTTATAGTTTTCTGCATATTTCAGGATGACCATGGCGAATCGGGGGTTGTATTTCTTAGTTAAGGCATCAGGCAAACAAGGTTACTAGCCTATCTGTGATGCTCGTGGCGTCAGAGTGCAGTCTTAATTCGCTACCAGACGACGATATGGTTATCGCGTGCACATCATTTTAAGATACAGCTTGATATAAAAGCCCGAACTTGGAACATCGCTATCTCTCATTATTTTACAACTTGTTTTTTTTTTTTTAACCGTTTCAAAACATACCCGAATGGATACTCAACATCATCCAACAGATGCAGATACCGTTGTAAACATTGATCCAGGATCATTACCAGAAGATGACACAACCCATCCACGATTCCTTGGTACCTTATCTGTGAAAATTTACTTTGTTCTGTCATTTCTAAAACCAGAAATAGGTTTTCCGGAGAAAGCAGAAAAACCAAACAGATTAGATCCCCCGGCACCAGGTCGCTTCCATCGACCTTGGGCATGGATAAGACATCAACTGCAAAGTAACAATAATCGCCATGCTCTTCAAGTCAGCATCGCTTTTCTGGTGGCCTCATTATTTGTTGTCACACCTATATCTAACGTACTGTCCAATGCATTCTGGATAGGTAAACGGGAAAAGTAGAATATTTTTGAATGAGTTTGTTAAATCTCGATCTTAGGTGTCTCGGTCGTAACTGTACTGGATAACACTGTAGGTGGATTCTTGAATCTAAGTATTCAACGCATGATCGGGACTAGTGAGTTATCGCTATATGAAATAGGCCAGTTATAGAGAAAAAATATTCATGCATATCATTATTTGTTTGTATAGTTCTCGGAGGCGGAGCATCTATGATCGTCATGACCATCACTCGGGCCTTGTTTCCCGATTGGAACTGGCGAGGCATCGTACTTCTCTGTACTTTGACCTGTATCCAAGTGTTTTTCATTACTAAAGTGAAACTGATGCCTAATATGTCCTACGCTGGCGGAATTGTAAGCTGTTTTTCTGTCTGCCCGTTGCCGTAAATTAACGCGTATCTTTTCGGGATAGGGTCTACTAACCACAGTTGTCATTCTTCTCTCGGGTTATCCAGATCTAATTCATGATCAACTTTCGGGTGCAGCAAGACTTGCAGCTTGGCGTATTACAAATTTAATTATCGGCATCTTCATTGCCATGTAAGATAGATGCGAAAAAGACTCAACCGTTTTCCACATCCCTTTCTAACCAAAGCTTAAAAGGTTGGCATCTCTTTGCATATTTCCTCTCAAAGCAACTCATACAATGCGAAAAAATCTTGGAACAGCCATGAATGATGCTGCTAACCTGTATGAATCCATGGCGGCTTTTACTTTGGATCTAAAGAACAGTACATCGGCTGTGGACCAATCGCTCATCAAAACCCCGATCGCGGATCCATCCGGTCAATCCATGTTTACCAGGGTTTTATCACGCACGTTTTCAACTCAGCCGGAAGCGATGATGGTCGATCCTCCAGTGGAGCATCGAGATAACATTGATGATTTGTGCAACAAAGCACTGGAAATCCTTACAAAGCTTCAAGTGGAATCTACTCGATTACGCAATGTTTCAAACGAATATTACCTCGACAAACCCTTCCATTTGTTATTCAATCGACGAAGCGAATATAACCACAATTTGCGTCGTGCGAAAAGATACAGCCATGCTATCGACGCGATGAAGCGCATTGTATGGCCCTTGGTATCGTTCCGTTTGCTGTTGCCACTTCGGAGTTTGAACGACTCCCCCCACCGTGATCTGACCGCCCCCACCAAGGACACGCTGGAAAATTTCGGGAACGCATTGCGCATCATGCGAAGGCTGGGAGAGATGCTCAAAGACAACCAGCGTCCGCTTAGCGAACACTCCGACTGGTACTTGCTGGAACGATCTGTTACCAAAGGGTACATGCATACTCAAAACGAGATCGAGCAAACAATGTGCATGGGTAGAAACTCCGATATGGATGGTAGCAAATTACTGGCGTACTACGGCTTTTTAGCACGATGCTTGATGATCTGGGATGGTCTGAAAATTGTTGTAGAGAAACTTGGTCCTCAGGTCAATTCGCGTTGCAGCAGTAGAGTCGTACTACCAGAAAGAGATGTCATTGTGGCACAAGGCTAATACAGCAAAACATACAAAGATTCATTTCATATGTATATATCATTTTCATATATAATGTAGCAGTAATAATAAGCGATTTTCTTTCATTGTTTAATGATGTGTTTTATTGCTTTCACTGGCCATAACTGAAAAGACCGGTCGCGGTACAAATATATTGCATTTCAATTAAATACCATTTCAGGAACGTAATCACTAACAGTGTATCACTACAGTGCTGTACGTTTACTGAATAGCACCTATTCATAGGATCAAGATTCCGTCATGGATCTCTCCATGTGCTTCTGTAATGTTAAAGTCACATGTTGGTAAAGTAGGAAGGGAAAGGTGAGACTTTCAACTGAGTGACAGGCCACTAAAGAAAATATTTTAAGTTTCTCACTCACTCACTCACACACACACACACCAAATTAGACTCGCTCAGGTAATTTAGACGGGGTTCATTGGTCGAGGGTGGCACCTTCTGTAGACGGTGGATGGGTTATGACGATTGGGGATCAACGAAAAGCTCTTGGTCACAAGTCTGGAAAGAGTTTCCTGTTTTGAAGTAGGCTGAAAAGGAAAAGACATCTTTCGATATCAGACATCATAAACGATAGTGTATAGCGAATAATGACTAAGAGAGAGACACCTTTTTGTTCGTGGCGAAAGTCGGTCTTCTAACCTTCAGGGTTCCTAAAACAAAGCATAATTCCTATTATAATCAGTGGATCCCACACTTTCACATCATGTGCGACCTGCTGCGAGAAAAGTATGTGGTACAGATAGAGCATTTCTTAGAAAAAGCTTTTTTTTTCCCTTGATCCCACCAACGGTGCTTTTTGCGGCCTCGGGCATGTCTTCTTCTCCTTTCCTATCATGACGTCGATTGCTGACTTGACCATGGAAACAAGACCAACAACGGGAGAGATACCACCTGCTTTGGTGGGCTCATCAACCACCGTGGTTGGCGACCAGCTGTTTGTCTTTGGAGGGCGCCTAGCGAAGTCTCGGAAGATGATCAATCATTTGTATATACTCAACTTGACGACACTTACCTGGTCTCGCCATATCGCTCCACCTGATTCGGCTTCACCACCTCAACCACGTTATTTCCACTCGGTCAATGTCTATAAGCATTACCTCGTTATATTCGGAGGCATGAGTCACCTCACGCACAGCCAACAGGAAGGCATAACCACGTTAAACGACGTGTGTTTGTTCAATCTGAACACACTGTCTTGGGTCCATCCTCAAGTAGAGCCAAACCTGTTTACACCCCAGGCGCGATATGCCCACTTGGCGGTGTGCATCGACAACCGACTGATGGTGATGGGCGGGCAGGATGTAGCTAATCAGTACATCAACGAGATAAATGTTTTCGATCTTGAGAAGTTTACGTGGATACATGGGGAGTCCCTGGACTCGTCCTGGGGCGCCTACCGGGCTGTGGCCTTTGTGCCTTCCGAGACCCCAACTTCCGCACTGGATCAATCCGTCTGCATCTATTCCAACCATAATTTTACGGACGTGATACGAAATTTGCAACGCTTCACTTTTGCACTTCCAGGCCAGCCAATCGAATTGCATGATCATTCATCTGAAATGGCAGGGTCAGTGATGCCGCCTGGCTTACGTTTCCCAACGGGACATGTCTTAGGTCATCACCTTATTCTGACGGGAACCTACCTATCCGCCACTGAAAATGGATTTCATATTTGGGCCATGAACCTCTCCACTTTGAAATGGACCATGATTGACACTGGACAATCGACTCCGGGCTCATGGAATCGCGCTGTTCTGAGCGGTCAACGTCTTTATGTGCTGGGAAACAGAGACCGGGACCTCTACGAAGATTACCAACTCCGTCAGATGAACTTTGACCATGTGGCCATCCTCGACCTCGAGGCACATGGTATCTGTGCATACCCCAAATCAACCTGTTCAAGTACTGCCCAACATATGGGTCTCGCTATACTCAAAGAAGGAACCATGGCAGATCTCGAGATCATCACCTCTGACAACAAGTCCATTCCAGTCAATTCAGGTATTTTGTCACAACGCTGGTCGTATTTCGTGCCAAGATCTGGTCATCATCAGCTGCTGTTCCCTGAGACCTACAAAGTCACTCTTGCTTTCCTTCAATACATCTATACCGATCACTTACTAACTGCTGAACAACATGAGCCAGAAACGTTGGCGAGATTGTTAATCCTTGCCGATATTTACAAGATGGATAGACTGCTCGAATTGGCCACCTATGCCATGCACCAGATCCTGACCATTTCCACAGCCAGACTGGTATACGAAACCGCAACCTTGACCATGCAATTTACGCTTCAAGTACGTGCACTACGAGTGATGATCCACGCGAAAAAGCTCCTGCAACAACAACCACCCACGGTCGAACCAGACTGGATCTGTTCTCCACGCCTTGACCCGTCCCCTGCTTCCACAATTAGTCACCGTTCGTTACAGGAAGAATGTGCTGGATCACAATCTCTAAGCTGCGATTCGTCTTCGTCTGTGGATGATGCACCCCAGTCTCCACGCTCTGTGACCTCCCCGTCTATTTTTTCCTTTCGTCGCCTTGGTTTTTCTACGACTAAATCCGATGCCGACATACCCAGTCCACCTCCACCGTCCGTCCCTCCATCCTCTCCACCGCTGCCAACTTCAGCACGACCTAAGTTGCCCAAGTCGCACCCATTACCTCCTTCGATGACAGCAACCAAAGCAGGTCCGTTCGTTATTCTTTAATGAAAGCAGCAGTTCTACATGTTCGGATTACGCCTTTGAAATTGAAACCCTGCTGGCCAGCTTATCAAAAGAAAACGCCATATAGATAGAAAAAAAAAGGACATATTTATTGATTATATCTGCTCAATATAAAGAGAAAAAAAAACTTGTTATATCCTGAGTATTTACTTTGGCTAGAATATCAAATGAAATCTCGTTGTCATCTCGCTAAAATTAATGATTAAATCGCCTTTTTCCCTTTGATAACTAGCGCGATCAGAAACGTATTTCGCCAGCTTCAATATGAATAAAAGAAAAATGAAGGAGGCGAGGTAAGGTTCGAAGGGTTTCAGTGACAACGCAAGATACAAAATGATCGATTTGTGGTTCAAAGCGGTGACAGGCTTTTTACTCGTCCATTGACCAAATCGCGGTGTCAGTTGAAGCCAGCAAGTTCCTGCCCGCTTTTTACTAGACACAAATAGCATGGTAATCAGAGAAAGGCCGAGAGTAAACCATGTCTCTTAGTCATCGCACTTCTGTATCTATAGCCAACTACATATATACCTACTATAGTCAACGACAATGGTACATTTATACCGCGCGTCTTTCGTAAATTCAACTAAGAAATATATATTTAGCTCATTCGGACGGCATCTGGGACGTCGCATGGTCCAAAAACACGAATTATGTAGCCACTGGATCCTCAGACGCAACCGTCAAACTCTGGTAAGTTGCGTTAGACGGACTGCGTCCTTCCAACGCGGAGACTCATACTATGTGGTCAGGGATGGATCCTCGGGAGAATTAAAGCATGAGCTCACTGGCCATGCTTTAGGCGTGATTTCAGTGGATGCGAGTAACGACGGGAAACGTAAGAACTGGTGCTTTTCTTTATTTCACGAGAAACGCGACAAAAAGAGGATTAGAAAACCAACTTAGAGACGATTATGTAGGTCTGGCATCAACTTCGATCGATTCCACCATCAGGATCTGGGATTTGGAGAATGACGGCGCGCTAATCAAGACCGTTACGGCCGCTGCCGCGCAAGCATGGACAGCACGCTTCAGCCCCGATGGACAATATTTGGCAGCCGGTTCACATGATGGTAGCATCTGTTTATACGATGTCGCCTCGGGTGAAAAGGCACAGAGTCTTCCTACCAAGGATAAATTTCTGATGTGTACAGCTTATGTAAGTCCCTATTTTATTGCCTCTCTTCGTAGACAAAAGGACAATGGGATAACAGGGATATGTCACTTGAACACAGAGCCCGGATGGCAAGTATTTAGCCGGTGGTGCAGAGGACGGTTCTATCTACGTATTTGATATCGAGACGAATCAGTTAGCACATACTTTGACTGGTAAGTTTACAGTGATTGGAGGGAGGTAAATAACAATAGCTGATATGGTTCTGTATTGGATAGCTCATGCGATGGCTGTCCGTACGCTTTCATTTGCTGCTGACAGTCGAACGTTGATCTCGGGTTGTGATGACAAGTATGTGCATGTCTATGATGTATCGCACGGCCAAATTGCATCCGCCTTGGCTGGTCATAACGGCTGGGGATTGAAGGTAGCGGCCAATCCTGACATCAGCAAGCAACAAGTGGCAAGTGCCTCATCCGACAAAAAGATTAAAGTCTGGGATCTGGGCATGCGATCGGTATTGGAAACGCAAGAAGTGCACACAGACCAGGTAACTAGTAGAATTTCTTTTCTTGTCCTCATCTTTGACTGAATTAGGTATGGGGCCTTGCCTGGAATCCACAAGGAACCAAATTTGTATCGGTATCTGATGACATGTCAATCAAATGGTTCGCAAGTAGCGGGTCTTCTTAGCCACAGCAATACGAGTAACTCTCTATACTTTACTCTCTTCCCAGTTCCGTAAAAAATAAAAAGGAAACTGATCTGTTCGCTGCAAAAAGGAGGTTTTCCTATGCTATAATGTGGGTTGTTACACAAATGATGTTGTTGGCAAAGGACACTATATCACTACCGAACAAAAAGAATCAGAATATATAAGCTTTTATAGAAACAGATGCTTCGTGTTTCCTCCTATGATACTGTTTGAATAGCAATGTATTTTCTTTAGTTGCTATCAGGTTACGGGAGTGGGTAACCGTGAGTGTAATCGAAGCAGACAAGATCAAGACTCTCATACGTTAGACATCTTAGTAATACCATAATAATTGCCTTTCTCAGTGATAGAGGTCTCACATTATTTTTGGCTTTGCTAGAGAGCTAAGGAGATGCTATGAATCATCGTAATGTTCATGGTCCGAATCGGCAGATTGAGACTGCGCAAACGGATGGCACGGACCATGTTTCAGTGGGTAAATGCAATGTAGACTCCGCAAATATTGCAGTAGTGTAGAGAACCCTCTCTGAAAAGACAGGATTTGGGCGGATCATATTCCTTTTCTTGCTGAAGGTATTTCTAGAACATGTTCTCCTTATTAAGATACTAAGTTGCATAGACTTGCAGAAGCATGGCACAACGGAGCAATATATGCTGGCCAGAAAAAGCAGTGGGACGAACTTAGAACAGGTAGTCATCAGGTTCAAAGCAGAAAAAATCCACTCATTCGCTATGAGAGTGGCGGAAAAGGCGGGAAGATCAGAGTAAATGAACAAGAGCATTGTCTGGAACAACAAGCCACCGTAGTTATCAACCGTGACACAAGACTTAATGTGCCACAAATCATTGCTTTACCAAGTCCAAAGAAGAGAACATCTGATGGCAACATCATCAAGTCCAACATCACCAAAATCACCTACACTTCTTCCTGAAGTACCACCACCGTGGTACCCATTGTTAAAGAAGAGCTTCGCACGAAATTTTTCACGTAACGATGGCCCAGGTACGTATATCTTATTTTGGAAACAATGGTTGTGTCTGCAGAGTGGGATTTCTGACACCGAAATCAACCACACAGTCTATGTCTCGATGTCCAACCTTAAACGTTCGGGAGAAGTATCGACACACTGTTTGCAATTTCAAGCGTTCTTGGAAGATGACTCACGATTTCTGGAGTTCTTACTTGCAATGAACGATAACCACCTTATGGGTGATGTCAAATCGGATCGCTATGCGCAGATATGCTGGTAAAGAAAAAACAAAAAAGATTGTTTAGCTCCATGCGTTTGTCGGTAACGGTTACGCTCTATAGGATCATGCCCAAATCGAAGGAATCCTACAAGTTCAAGGGCAAATTTTATATTGCCTCGGCACCGATCCAAGTCACTCGATTCCCTCCGCCAAAATTGCCTTCGAGTGACTTATCGTCCGTGGATTATTGGGAGATGGAGAGGGTAAAACAATGGAAAAGTTTGACTGATCAGGCAAGAGCGATGTTTACATGGCCATCCTGTAAGTTGCATAGTAGCGAGTTGTAAGAAATGATCAACAACTTTTTGCAATAGCTGGCGAAGTTCCAAAATCTGCTCCTGTCTCTTTTACGTGCCAATCACTCCGATATATGGTTGGATCACAACCATCCGATAATGACAAAACACTGCAGGTTGTTCATGATATTGCTATGGACAATTTTTGCTTGCTTATTTACAAGGTGACGGCAGTAGAACACTACAATTACGAGATGTTTCCACCGAGACGAACGGTAAGTTAAAAATGCCCCGTCGTGTCCACTATTGCATGATAAATGACCGCTTTTATTTCGTGACAGGTCTATACGTATTCCAATAGTTGGTCTATACACGAAGCAAATCCTTAAATGCAGAGATCTTACAGCCAATAAACGAACAATGATCGCTACCCAGAAAGTTTGAGATCTTGGGGACGACCCTAGTCTGTATACGTATATCCGCGCTGTATCACCCTATTACCCTATTTTATTCTCTTTTGGCTTGTGCTAAACTCTGCCCTTGTCCGTTGCTCTGAATGAATTCATTCCTTAGAGAATTGGAATCCTACAGAAAACTAGTTCTGACCTTTGAGAATCCTGACCTCTTAGTATGAGTCATAACTGTCCTCATTAGCAACAATGTATTGACTCCCCCAAAAGGAACACGCCCTGGATATTATTCCTCTTCATCGTCTGTACGAAGATGCAGAAAGGAAAATAGAGAATAATCAAGGCTCGTCCCTGGATGACGAGATCGTGCGGCAGCTATTATATTGGTTCAAGCAAGAATTCTTCACATGGGTAGACCAACCAGAATGTGATTATTGTTGTGTAAGAAAGAACCGCTTGATTGCATAATAGCTTATAGCGGCTTGCAGGGAAAGACCGTTCATACTAGCAACGGAGCGCCAAATAAACAAGAAAAGAGCCACGATGCCTTTATTGTGGAGATATTTAAATGTTTGACCTGTGGTAACAACACCAGGTTTCCTCGATACAAGTAAGCAATTACTTCGGAGATTCTATATGTTGATAGCACGCAGTGATCCTGGCAAATTACTGGAAACGAGAAAGGGTCGATGTGGAGAATGGGCCATTGTATGTAAGAGTAGGAGTAAGGTAATTGGATTCTGAACAAATCTAGTGTTTTACAGTCTGCTGCCGAGCTATAGGCAAAGAAGCTCGTATGGTAATAGACGAAACAGGTAATGACAGCTATAGGCAGTGGAGTAAGTAGTGATGCGTTTCTTTTCCTGAAGATCACCTTTGGACGGAAATATATTCCGAATTTGAGCAACGGTGGATCCATTGCGACGCTTGCGAAAATGCATTTGATCAAGTAAGCATGGTGCTCGTTTGACAAAACCAATACTCATCTTTCTACCAGCCACTGCTGTACAGTGAAGGCTGGAAGAAGAAATTGACTTACTGCATAGCATTTTCTGCAGAAGAGGTTGTTGATGTCACGAAACGGTATAGCCGAGGTTACAACGAGGTCCTGAACCGCAGAATCCTGGTTGGAGAAACCGAACTTGCACAGGTAAAAAACAATTACTGTAACTGACTTTATCGGATAATTCTCATCGAATATACCAGTGCTTGACTTATATGTCTATCCTGAACCAAGAAGGCTCGGATGAAAATAGGAAACTGGAGTTAAGAGCAAGAAGAGCTCACGAAGAGACTGAACTGGAACAAGCATGTCGTCGGGTTCATGTCAATGATGAAGAATTGCTAGGTCGCCAAAGCGGTAAGGAAGAAATGGATAGTTGGGTATTCCACCTGTTACTTACCAAATTGATAGGTTCCTTGGAATGGCGCTTGCTGAGAGGTGAATATGAGAATTCAACTACAGCAGTCGAAGAGTTAGTAGCAGGATATAAGAAAGGTTTGTTCTCCTAAGCTGGGTCATAATACTGTTAAAGTTGTCCGTTTCTGAACTAATGATGTCCAGATATACTATTCAGTGGAACTACGGAAGGTCTACGACTACTAGGGTCTGCCAAAGCACTTTCTGTAGCAGATGGAAGATCCTGCATAAGGCTAACAGAGTCTCTTCCTTCACAATGTGGTGGTATCTACTGTAAACAAGAGGTGGAATTAACTGCACCTTCGACAAAAGGTTTTGGAGTTGAGTTCGCATTTCGCATTAGTGGTGTAGATGGCGGTGCTGCTTCGGGAGGCGCAGATGGGTTTGCCTTTGTTATGCAAGCACAAGGTTCTGATGCCTTAGGGAATGGTAAGGTTTGCGGATAAACTGCTACTGTTTTTTTTTTGTAGTACTAAGTGATATAGGCGGATGCGAGCTTGGCTATGGTGGAATCGCGAAGAGGTAGACGGATTACAGCTTTTATTTGTGTATTTACTCAGCTTTTGTTTTATTTTCGGTATAGTTTAGCAATAGAGTTTGATACGTACAACAGGTATAACCGACGATTGCTTCCGTAATTTATATTTGTAATCTAACTGAAAAGCAATATTACCAGTTCCGATCGTTGCGCGGATCCTTCTGACAACCATATAAGCATCCAGGGGCGAGTTCCACCTTCCGTAAACTCTGCTCACCACAACTTTTCTTTGGGACACACATCCCGAATTCCATTGATGGCCAGTGGTGAATGGATCTATGTTAGGGTCATCCTACTGATTGAACGCAAAACCGTCCAGGTTGCGCTAAGTCAGGAGCCAGATCAGTACCTTCCAGTCCTCACAGTAGAGCATGTTGATTTGCTACAATATCTTGACAACAGCTCAACTGCATGGTTAGGGTTCACTGCAAGTACGGGTGGACTCTCCCAAAATCATGATATTGAATGGACAAGTGCGGTAGTGTATCGCTAGAACCTCGATAGAGAAGACATGCAGTGCCCCTAAGAAACGGAGAGGGGTAATTCATTAGACACACATTTTACTCTTCCCCGATAAAGCTGATTTAACACAACTAGAACACGCATGCTAATGTGAGTTATGTTTTTCTTTGTCATCATGGTTCTAGGCTGAATTATGAGATGATGGCCGTCTTCCGTCGTTAAGTTGACGGGAATATTTGTTTGCTTTTCGGTTGTAATCCCCTGAACCCCTTTACTGATAGATTACGAGGTATCTAAAAGGGAGTATGTCTAAACGGAGAGATCTTTTTCTTTCCTGGTTCCTTTCTTCTAGAGTTTGATAACGTTGATATGCGCTTAACCCGATACACTCTACTCTTCTTCTTAATCTTGCATTTAACGTTAGGTGAAGGGAAGAGCTACTTAATTAGACGAGGTGGGTTTTCCCTTTCAATGCACGCTAGCCTCTCTTACACTCATTTATTTCTCAGCCGATGTAACAGGCAAGGCTTCATTAACATAAAACAGAATCGTACACTTTTTGTACAGGTTGTTTTGACCAGTCCAGTTTGAATTAGCGAGTGCGTCGCCTACTGGTGGTAGTCCACATCCGTCACCCTCTGCTACGGGAGCAGCAAGTCCTGGACCGACGAACCCTCCTGCTGGTGGCCAGCAACAGCCTGGAGGCAACGGGCCTTCCTCACAACATCCCGGAACATCGCTGTCTGGTAATGCTACCCAGGTTAATGCGACGCAGTCTGCTGCTGCCAATGGCAACCCTTTTGCTGGCAAGCCTACATCGGCCTCTTTCAGCAACGATATCCCACCAGCCTACCTCACCTGGAAAAAACCTATTCCTAATCAAACATTTCCACCATTGTATAAGATTGGCGTCTCCAACATCACTTTTGAGTGGACTGTCGATCCTCAAGTGTTGAAGGTCCAACCCGCTAACCTCACAGTGGCCCTGGCCAATCCACAGAAGCAGACATACACTGCAGCAGTTGTACCGGGAACAGCAACAGAAGCGTACTGGGACCTTGCTCATCTACCGCCCGGATCACCACTGATGGTTGGTTACTATACCGTTTGGGTCTATGATCAGCGGGGACCTAAGGCGTTTCCAAGCCCAGGTTGGCTGATGCCTGATTCGCGTCTTGTGGTCGCTATGTATAGCACCGAAGCGTACGTAGGCAGGACAGATTGTAAGTTTTTTTTTAATTTGCAAGTTATCTCTGTTAACCTAGGCATTAATTGGGTCCTTTTTCCTTTACTCTCTCAGCTATGTTCTGTCCCACATGCTATTTAGGTGCTGCGTTCTCCTTCCGAGAATCGGTTCTGCCACTAACGACAGCATTCGGCCTAGCTATCCTGACATCCGTCATCATGATTCTATCAATTCTCTACTAATTTGTCGACAGGCATATGCACTCACATACACACATTCAGTAGCTCTAGCATCCATGCAAACGAAAATATCGACGCTTTTCCCTTTGTTTTAACTACCTTTTGTTAGACAGTTTATTAAAAGTATGAGGGTTGAGATCAGCTGATCCCCTTGTTATACGTCTCCCAACTCGAACGCTAAACAGAAAGAAATACAGTGTGGTGGAAATTCCCTCGTATGACGGGTTCTGTGGGGTTGTAGAACGGATTCATTCCCCTGAACGGCTGAGACAGAATACTTCAGCATGTTGCAATAGGCATTCCACTGGCATCAGGAGAGTAGGACAAAATGGAGGTCCTCTGTAATCCTGCTTCTCAAATCAGGCGTTATTTATATCACACAGGAAGAAGCCCATGAAATTATTGTGGGCTCCTATTTTCGTAGCGGACACGCTATGGAATTCTACGAGGCAATTATTTAAGATGTACGAGAAGGCCATGCTATAGTGGCGATAATCATATTACATCTAGTATGATCAGAGACAATGTAAAAAGGAATTCATATAACTAAGCTTGGTAAGACGAAGGCTGAGTTTATTAATTGCTTGCAGGTCCAACTACCCTAGGACAACAATCTTGCCATGTTCCTTGCTGAACGATTAACTTTGTTTCTTCCAACATAAACCTGCTTTGGAACGTTTGAAGGGACAAGCTTATTAAACCGTAAGACTTCATTTCTTAGGTTCTTAAATGGTCCAAATAAACGAACGCTTTGTCATATACACAAAACAAGTGGTATTTACGTTCTTTTCCATTTCCTGCTATTTATTATACATAAAGTACAAGGGGAAAAAATCAATCATGCAAGATGGAGATATGATCGTTTCTATACAATAGCGTTTTTGTGTCTTTGCTTATTTGTAATCAGTCGATGCATTTTCCAGGTCAGCAGGCTTGTCGTTATCGTAGTTTGATCCAATATGAGATGCAACAGACTTGGCATCATGCTGTAGTTCTTCTGTAGCAAATAAAATCTCTATTTGTTCCAAAGACAGGCCTTTTGTCTCTGGGTACCAGAAGTAGACCATAGGAATGAAAAGTACGTTTAGGAAAGCAAAGAGTATGTACGTCCAAAACCCGATATACTGGAATAACACAGGAGCGATCTCGGCTACAATGAAGTTACCAAGCCAGTTGGCAGCGGTAGAAAATGAGTTGCCTTCAGCAAGACAGTATTAGTCGCTTCAGAACTGAAACGTTTGAATAGTTCACCTTTTGCTCGTAAACCAGTGGAGAAGATTTCAGCAGGATAGAGCCAGGCCATCCCAAGCCAACTGGCTCCAAATATGAAATTATATAGCATCGTGAACGCAGCAGCACCCTTACTACCAGAAGAATAACCATCGTAGCCAGCTTTCTGGCAACCGCCGATACAAACCAAGGTGATAGTCTGGCCAATCAAGCCCCAAAGCATGATTTTCCTACGGCCGACTCTTTCGACGAAGTAAATGGGAAGAAGTGAACCAAGGAGGTACACGATCGAGTCCACACCAGCCATCAACATGGCCATAGCTTGATCCATGTTCGCTTGCAAAAAGACATTGGTCAAGTAATAGGTTGTCACATCTTCCCATAAAATTCAGTACAAGCCCATCCTCCGTTATATTTCCTTTCCGATCGACTTACTGATCCCACAAAGTTGTTGTATCATTTGGCTCAGCATTCCAAGACAGACTCTGTATCGGTTATTGAATTTTCCCTTTGAAAACAACTCTTTATACGACGATATGCCTTCGCGACGTTCCAATTCGATACCATCTCTGATTTCCTCGTACTCTGCCACACAGCGCGGATGGTTGACATCGCCATCTGTCCAGAGCCGGGCAAGAACCTCTTTCGCTTCTTCATGTCTATCGTGAGCCACAAGCCATCGGGGCGTTTCCGGCAAAATGAATGTGCCGATGATGAGAATGATGGCAAAGATATTCTGGAAAGCCAGTGGAAATCGCCATGCAAATTCGCCTTGCACAAAATAAAGACCGAACTCAAGCCAATAGGCTATCCCTATTCCGACGACGAGTAGACTACATTCAAAGCAAACATGTGCTCCTCTTGACTTTGGAGGAGATACTTCGGATTGGTATACTGGTACCGTAGCTGTATTGATGCCATTGCCAAAACCAGTGATAATCCGGGCAATGATTGTCATCCCAATATGGACAGTGGCTGTTTGAAGTACGGCCCCAATGATGAGGATAGTACAACCTAATCGAATGGTTCGGCGTCGACCTAACGCATCACCCAACCGACCCGTCATCAGTGCACCACACATGCAACCAATTTCATAGAGAGACACGATAGCCCCTTCCATGGGGGAGCTGGGCTTTCCATTATCCGGGCCGCCCATTAAACGCAAAAAACTCTCATTCGCCACTATACCAGACATTACACCCTATATTTTCCGCAACATATCAGATCCGAGTCTTTCTTTTTCTTCTTCTGTTTTTCTTTTTACTTGGTCATAGCCGAAAAGTAAGAAGCCTGTAGCGGCAAGGGTAGTTGATGTGGCAAACAACGCCTTTCCTTTCAATTTCACCATTTGATCTTTAAAGACGTCACAAAGGGAAAAGGAGAAAATGGAAAAAGTAGAAACAGAAACGACTAGTTTTACAACGCTGCAGTATTTTTTTTTATATATACGCAAGTGCCAAGTTTTTCCCTCCACGCGTGCGTTTATGTTTGAGCTGCTGCTCTGATTGGGAAAGCGTGCTAAGTTGCGTAAGGAAACCAGATGAACAATGTACTGCACGGAATCGGAGGGAAACAACAGAAACAGAAAACAGATTTGATCGTAAAAAGAAGCAGAAAATTATCCGAGACAGATGTTCGAACGAAAAGGAAATATAAACAGCTACACTTGTAACATTGGTTGATTTCAATGACATCATTGATTCTAATCTAACGCATGCTACTGGATCTTAGCCGGTTGTTTGGTGGGTCACACACACTACACACGCAAACGCGCTAAACTATCGCACTAAAGTGAAGAAAGTTCCGGAACAAGAAATACATTATCAAGAACTCGTGTCATGTTATCGTCATCGTCATAGCACCATTGATCCCTGCTACTGAAGAAAAGAGAGATATAAACAGTATGGGCTTACATCCAATCTCTCCTTTTCTTTCATTCACACTCGCGAAACAATACAATTAGAAATAAAGAAGGGAAACATTAATCCTTGTCTTTATTGTGACCCCTTTTGTTCTTTTTATGCATGGAGCTAATACTAAACCTTTTATGATGATATTTACATCTGTTCGCTGTCTCGGAGATTTCAATTTGTCTTTTCTCGATAAAAAGCTAGGGCTTTTAACAGTAACCTCCGATCGTTGCTCAATACAAGGACACCTCTGCTCGGTTCTAAATATGGAAGTATCTACACTACACTATGCTATCCTATGTTTACACAAATGCTTTTCTACCTGTTTGTACCTCACTCATCATGGGTAACGAAGCTTACATCCGGATGCGTTTCAGCAGATCAATTGATAAACATTTTCATAACCTGAAAATTATAATTCCATAATACCATTGCTCCTATCGTCATCAACTATTCAAAGTGTGATTACGTCTAACCATGAAATAGGGCATAAGTCTGCATGATGCTGTTAAAATTCATCCTACCGATGTCGTTGGACTTATGTTTCAAGCATGACGCATACTATATTGTCTTTGACCCTGATTTTACTTTTTTTTTTTTTTTTCGTTGCTATCACTGAAATGGAGGGGATATCCATCGTAAAAATACTTGAGATCCAGAAACTTTGAACGATCCGATGATAGAGATGCTCAACAATGATTTTTTTATTGCTGACATGGGAAGCAGCACAAAATGCAGGCTGAGATCACGGGCATGTTTGTCCGGAGCAGGTCTATGGCATATGGAATCATTACTGATAATAGGTTCTACGTAACCGGTTACCAACCAGAAAAGGTATGTTTCATTACCAAAAGGATGGTACGTTATGGGCCCGTCAGTCGATCCTATGATGTGTTACAAGACGTATGAAGCAAGCTGGCTCGATGCATTGATCTCGCTAATCGACCTTGAAATGTCTCGTCAGCTAAGAGCCATTCAATGGGATATTCAGATGTCGATTTGGCACCGCTCCATGGAACCTAGGGGCTGGACTGTTCTTGTTAAAGAAATTGATCTATGGAGATAAGATTTTCCGTGAATAGTCAATAAAACAGTCGAGTACAAATAAAAAAGTCCGGCGTGTTGTTATTTTTGGGTTCGTCGATCGTCGCTACCATTCTTGGTCACTACGGTAACACACGTACACGCTTTTGCCACCATATCTTTTAAATCATTACAATTCATTCAGCGACCATGATGAAGAGACGGGAACGAACGAATTATATTAAGAAGAATGAACCCCTGGCCAAAATAACAAATCTATTTGACAAAAAGTTTTAGAGTGAGTGCTACCTTGTTGGGTTGATGTAGGTTGCTGTAGTTAGTTTGCCGTTCTCCTTTTCCTTCTTGCTTTCTGGTTTGGATCCTTTTGGATCTAGAAGATGGGTACACAAGAATCTAGTGTAGCGTCAATTTGTCAAATCAGTTCATTGGAAAATGATCTGCAAAACGGAAAGACCGAAAGCGCGCTTTGCGGAATTTCTGCCTGTACTGGATTCCATGGTACGGTGCGCGCTTCTGATTGGAGCCCCCGAATCAGTTGTGTTAGAAAACGCCCATAAATAAGTCTAACATTGATTAGCGCGTTTTCCTTCTCCTACTTTCTCTCTCTCTCTCAATCCTTTTCGCTTTCTTCCTTGGTCTATCACTGTCTATCCTTTCATTCACTTTAATCCTATATATCACTCATGAAAGCCCTTATTCTCGTTGGAGGTAATGAATACAAAACCTGAAAAGGCTAATTTTGGCGATTCGCCGTTGATGAGGACGCGTTCATCTAACATCATTTCTGATCTCATCAGGTTTCGGTACCCGCCTCAGGCCCCTTACACTTACTCTTCCCAAACCATTGGTTGAATTCGCAAACAAGCCTATGATTCTCCATCAAATTGAACACCTTGCCAAGGTAAGAAGAGCAAGCGACGAATTCCCCTTCGCCGATCTGATCAACTACGGAAATTTAGGCAGGCGTGACAGATATCGTACTGGCTGTAAACTATCGACCAGAAATCATGGTTGCTGCTCTGAAAGAATACGAGAAGGAATATAACGTAACCATCACCTTCTCAGTTGAGACTGAACCGCTTGGCACGGCTGGTCCGTTGGCTTTGGCACGGGAAATTCTCGCAAAGGATGATTCTCCATTCTTTGTTCTAAACAGCGATATTATTTGTGATTATCCATTCGAACAACTTCGGGATTTCCATTTAAATCACGGCAGCGAGGGAACGATCGTCGTTACCAAAGTGGACGATCCATCCAAGTACGGTGTCATTGTAAACCACCCAGAATCTAGCAAAATCCAACGTTTTGTTGAAAAGCCAAAAGAGTTTATCAGCAATAAGATTAATGCCGGCATTTATATCTTGAACCCATCCGTTTTAGATCGCATTGAGGTATGTGTTATATGAAATATAAAAAAAAGGGGGAATGAAATAGGTCAGAGGAAGACTCATGCTTTGCTTTTGTCATTAGCTGAAACCAACATCTATCGAGAAAGAAGTATTCCCTTACGTGGCTGAGGATGGACAGTTACACACATTTGATCTGGAAGGATTCTGGATGGATGTCGGACAACCCAAAGATTTCCTCACAGGCACCTGCCTTTATCTGAGCCATTTGGCCAAGAAGAAACCAGAAGAATTGGCCAATCCTGATTTAGACTATGTTCATAAGGGAAATGTTATCGTGCACCCAACTGCCAAAATCGGGAAGGGCTGTCGCATTGGTCCAAATGTGGTCGTAGGTCCGAATGTTGTGGTAGGTGATGGTGTACGCCTTCAACGCTGTGTTATCCTGGAAGGGGCCAAAATCAAAGACTATGCTTGGGTAAATTCAAGCATTGTTGGCTGGCACTCTTCTGTTGGCCGCTGGTCACGAATCGAAGGATGCTCGGTTCTGGGTGACGACGTGACGATCAATGACGAGATCTATGTGAACGGCGGCTCCATTCTTCCACATAAAGGCATTTCATCGAACATCACTGAACCTCAAATTGTCATGTAAATAATGTTAAACATAATATCTAATTAAATCTTTGGAAATCTGCGCTTTCGGTTGTATGTGTTTATGTGCAATGTTGCAAAGCGAGAGCTATTGCTCGCAAACCAAAGTATACTCAGGATATGCAAAACAACAATACGTTGATATCTTGACTGGTCCTGTTGCAATACATCCGAAAATGAACGGAACACTGCGCTCCGGTCTGATACGAGAGGATCAAAAGCATTTCTCCTTCATAACTGTGACACATCTTGTAACGAGGAAATTATCACTCTTTAAAATGGAAAACATCTTGGTAAATACAAATGCCACGTTTTTACTGAAAGAATGATTTAGAACAAATGCAAAAGACGAAAGTTACTCTAGCGTTACTTAGGCCAGCTCTAAGTTGTTTTGATTTTTTTACCGCTGCTGATTTTGTGCATGTTGTTCAGCAGCTCTGAGAAGCGTGTGAAGTTTCTGTTGGAAAGTGTTACGGGATTGTTCTGAAATCTGCAGTTTCCCAAGACGAACAAATGCCCCTAGGATGTGCGGCACTGAATAAACGTTAGGGCAGTTATTGGCTTCATGGCGGTTCTCGCACAGTAGGCAAAATATTTGGCCTGTAAAGCCAGATGCTGCATTGTGTTGCGATTGAGCGTCTTGTGCTACACGTTGTTGTCCAGCCATGGGAGGGTTTGTCTGGTGAGCCTCTTCGCGGGGATAGCGCTGCACCACTTCTGGCCGTTCTTGCCGTGCAGTTGATTTGTCCAGCTGCCACCCTGCTTTCATTCCCTGGCTTGAAGTAGCGTACTGATCTGGCTGCCGATTTAAGCTCGTATAGTTTATGGAGTTTGACTGGAACCTCGTTTGCTGCTGTGATTGTTGGGAACTTTCCTTCTCCACTGCTGCCTTTTGCTTAGCAGCTGCATATAAAGCACTATATGTGTTATGGAATTTTCTTTGATATGGCGCATGTTGTGATCTCTGTTGCTGTGATGCATGGATAGTAGAGGTCGATTTTAAATTTACTGGCTGCATAAATGCTGCAGGTGGTCGTAAAGGATGACTATATGCTGACTGAGCCGTTTGCATAGGGTACGTAGAGGTGCTGGCAACAGGGAATGGGCGGGAATGCTCTTGACCTGTTTGCTGAAAATAATGGAACCGTGGCGGTGTGGTAGGTCTAGTCGTGTCCAGATGGGCATGAGTCGTTGCTGCGAAGTTTCGTAGATATTGCTGGAATATTGGAGCTATCATTCCATTCCGCCCGTAAGGTTGCTGAACATTTTCTATACTAGGATTGTTGGGACGCGAAGCAGACGATAAATCCAAATCTTCCTGTGTATTATGCGATATGGAAGGCGGTAATGTGCCTCCTGCGCCTCTTCCTCTTCCACGTCCACGTCCACGTGCTCTTCCTCTCCCTCTCCCTCTCCCTCTCCCTCTCCCTCTCCCTCTTTCTCGCCCTTCCTGTCCCGGTGGTTGTTCCGGTGTTGATGTATTTAGGTTATCGTGCAATTGTCCAGGGGAGTTCCTACGAGCTCGAGCGCGACCACGGCCCCGTCCTCGGCCTCGAATAGCGACCTGTAAGTGAGGGTTTACAAGGATCGGTTCCTTGGTTAGTCCAGGAAATTGGTGTTGTTGTTGCTGATTTTCGCTAGGTGTCAGCTCTTGTACTGGATTATCTACCACAACTTCGTTTCCCATGGTTTCCTCCTCAGAGCCTGATTGTTGTGCTATAAACTCTTCATCGTCCGGGGAGGCTTTTTCTTTACCCTTATGCTTCTTTGCTAGTCGTTCTTCGACGCCATAGTTATAGTGCTGTAAATGATATTATTCCGCGTTATGAAAATGATAATACCATTTAATTCCTACTTACGATTTGCGCTCGCTTACGTGCACCTCTTCCAAGCGCCTCCGCCTGTTGTCGAGCTATAGCCTGTTGTTCTTGTTGCTCTTTTAGGAACCGACTCCAAAAATCATTGCCTTCTTGTTCATGCTTCTCATCGTCTTCTACTGGGTTATCGTCCGTAGATGTATCCTTTCCATGACTCCATACTTTTGCAAAAGAAAAGGACATTGGCTTTTCTCCTGTTTCTTCCTGTTCAGTGGTCTCATCCACGGCCTCTGGCACAATCTTGCTATGGTCGATCAATTCATCGATCATAACAGAATCATAAGTGATATCCTTTGATTCGTCCCCTTCGAATAGTCTTTGAGCCCCGTATTTAAGGATGCTTTCTACAGTTTCCGATTCCAAATCTTTCTCGTCCATTTTCTCGACTACCAAATGATCTAAAACCATCTTCTTCTTACTCAGCTGCATGATTTTTTCCTCCACCGAAAATCGTGTCATAAACTTCAGAACCAGTATAGGGTTGGTCTGACCGATGCGATGTATTCTACTAATCGCTTGCATATCGGCGTGCGGATTGAAGTCGGAATCCCAAACTATCACAGTATCTGCTGTAGCGAGATTGATGCCGACACCGCCAGCACGCGTCGTTAACAAGAATACAAAGATATCGGAATTAGGAGCGTTAAATGCGTCAATATTTTTGACACGATCGAGTTGCGAAGTGTTGCCATCCAAACGTACATATTTGAACCCTTCAAATGTAAGATAATCTTCGAGTATATCCAACGTTAGCTGCATTGTCGAGAAAATAAGCAATCGATGGCCACCCTTCTTAAGTTTAGGTAGCATCTGGTGCAAAATCTTCAATTTCTCACAAGCATCGATGAGTGCACGATGGGTGCTAGCCGGGTCAGATTGTCGGATTTCGACATCTTGGATCAGATATGGATGATTCAATGTTTTTCGAAGTTGCATCAACACATTATTGAGACTTTTGTTTGTTCTAGATTGATTTCCGTGCGATCCAGCCAAGGTAGCAAAGAAAGAAACGTTTTTTGTAAGGATCTCTTTGTACACCGTTTTCTGCAAACTTGTCATTGAAATTGGTACAATAATTTCGGATTTTGGTGGAAGAGTTCGCAAAACTGCTTTCTTTGTTCGTCGCAAGAAATAAGGTTTCAGCTTTTCGTGCAATTGCTGAACAAGGTCGTGGGACAATTCTGCATACTGCTCTTCCAATATTTCTACGTTGGAGAATTTTTTCGGGTCGATAAAATGCATGATATTGAATAGTTCCCTAATGTTGTTCTGTAGTGGAGTACCTATAACAAGTGATTAAAAAGGATGCGTGATGGTTACAGTAAAATATAGTACCAGTGAGAAGTACAGTGTGATGACATCGTAGAGTCTTTAGCTTGAGAAACAGCTGACTAGCGTTATTTTTTAATCGATGGGCCTCGTCAACAACAATAGTAGGCCAAAAATTAACTTTTGCAAAAGTAGAGGCTTCTGCAAGTGCTGACTCATATGTGAGAATAATGGCATGGCACCGTATTGAATTAGCGCCGCCTTCTTTTGCAAATATTTCTTTCTCTAGCGCCAACTTTCGACTCTTCGCTGAGCCGTGAAATGGCACGACCGTCATATCTGGAGCCCATTTCTGGAATTCACGAAGCCAATTCATTGCAGTGCTGTTAGGAACTACGACAAGAAAGGGGTATATCTTGAACCTCTTTAGCAGATAGTACAGAAACGTCACTATTTGGATGGTTTTCCCTGCCAAAGAATGACAGTTATCACTGGTTGTGCAATTGCAGTTGCTTACCAAGTCCCATATCGTCAGCAAGTACACACGGTTGGTCCCTTTCCCATTGATATAATAACCAACTGCGATAATTAGTATATTTCATGGGCCAGTTTCCTTACTTTAAGCCGTCTAGCTGATGATCCATCAGATCGCCACCGGTGATAAACTTCGGTTGTTTTTTTACTTCGTGATTTTTGTACTCTTCATTTGTAGCTGCCTGCTTGACCTTCTGTACCAACTCCTTCATACCGCTTGGCGCTGTAATCTTAGAAGCGCGGACAAACCGCTCTAGAGCAAGAACAAACTCTGAATACAACTCCGAATCAGTGGGCGGAGGCGTGTCCCAGCAAGCTATTATATTGTTATCAGAGTAAGTCAATGTTGCATAACATTCTATGCAATTTTGTATACCTTCATCGTATGGTAACCCTTGAAATTTGGCAAAGATTTGCCTAATATTATCCACTTTGAATCTATCTGCTGGACGTCTCTTGTCGTTATGAAGCTCTACGTCTAATATCCGATCAACCATCTTCCACTCTTTTGGCAGAATATCCTCGACAGGTCGGCCTTTACCATCTGGGTGCCTTTCACAGAAGTTTCTGTACTTTGCAGAAGCTACTCGGGAAAGCCAGCTTTCAGGCACCCATGATAAATGTCTGTAAGATGTGTCTTTCCATTTAACGAGAAATTCACGCGTTCCTATGTAGTTTTGTCGCACCATACTGTGATTGGCGTCGCAAGGCCTACAAGTAATAATCGATTCCACCGGTTTGCTGTAGAAGATGCAATCAGGACATTTCCACTGCTCACGACACAAAACTTTTCTCTCCATTGATTTTTCAGCCTCGCTCATGTTTCCAAAACGCTCATCCTCGTCCGGGAAAGACGGAAAACAACCATAATGGTACGGTCGGATACAGCGGCTACATCGAAATACAACATCTTCTTTATCTACATGCGCTGCTTTATCGAGCCGTGTTATTTGAGTCACTTCCAGCTTAGCTACTTGGGCATCTTCAGTAATGGGGGAGTCGATCCTTCTCTCCGAAGGATCTATGGAGTCGCTGTCGTAAGGCTTTCCACATCCATTGCATTTAGCCAGTTTTTCACTCGTTGTTCCTTTAGCATGAAGACAATATGAGCACTGATACGCTTGGATTTCCTTATCGTCTACTGAATATGTTCTAAAATATCTTTTGCTGATATACTTTTGGGCTGGTAAACATTCTTCATGAGTTGCAGCCGCACAAAGATGACACAATAACAATCGACCCTCGTTTGATCCACTATCCTCATTACGCGAGCGGGATCCGCGAGGACTACCGTTTGCAACCCAGTTAGGGTTGCCTTTGTTTTGACATTTGGAACACTCATCCCAATGGTTATCAATAAATTCATTGCTGGTATATAAGGGTACATTGTGTGACACTAGCGCAGGCAATTTTTGTTCCTCTTCAACCGCTATATGGATCTCCTTTGGTACCCTTTTGCCTGCTTTTCTCCGTGGTCTTCCCGATAAGTGAAACCGCTCGTTTTCTATCTCTGTTTCTTTGGTTTCACTCTTTTCTCCCGCTTCATACTCGCTTGAGCTTGAACCATCTTCCAAGGGAACACGTCTTCTCAAGCGTATTTTAGGCCGTTTAATTAGTTCATAGTCATTTTGTACCTCGGAAGCCGAAGTGTCGCTTGTCCCAACATTATCACTAATTTCACTCCTCATTCTCTTATGTTCATAATCTTCAAAGATATCTGGAAAGCGTCTCACAACTTCAGGGCCCTCCTATAGTTTCGAGAAGATAGAGACAACAAATATGTGGATTAAAGCATATATACAAAACCTAAAGTTACCTCCGATTTTGACCCGTCTTCCCATTGTACTATATATGAGATTCTTCCATTCTTCTTTGTCTTTCTCTGCAATATAGCTATCAATTGACCATGTAAAGGAGTTGTTTCAGCTTGGTCCCGTTCACGGTCGCTCGAGGAACTTGATGACGAATCGCTGAGTGCAGAGCTATTGTCTGTCGGTAACTGTGACACGCGATCAGGCCTACCACTTGAAGGAATCTGTATTTCGTCCAAAACATCCCATTCTTTTCTTAATGTCTATGGTAAAACGCATGAATCCCATGATCCTGAGAATAGTTTATCATACGTACCTGCAAGGGTATCGTCAAGTATGGGAAACCATTTTTCATCACCAGTGATCTGTTGTTGGCCGTTTCGGCCATGATTAAGCCTCAGACGTATGGAACGAAGACGCGCAGAATGAACGTCCCAATTCTCCAATTCTCGTCAGTGGCATGATTCGTCACAGAAAGCCAATCACAGCGACTGGAGCCGGAGTTACAATCAATAATCATGTAGAGCATGATTAAGGAAGAAGTCGAAAAAGAGCTATGAAAGTGGCCTTTTCAGGCTTTCTACGGGTAATGACAGTAAGACAATGAATTTAGAAAACCTAATGCTTTTTATTTATCTAACTGAGCTTGCTTGTTTTTAGAAAAGACAGGCAGTCTACTTATGACAACCCTGGATTTCCAGATACAAAAGGGTGAAAGAAATGAGCATTGACTCTTCAACTGGTTTTCTAGTAACTTTATTTTTTTGTTTTTAGCTTTACTGATAGTGTATGGTTTCTGTTTTAACGAATGAGGATTTATGTGATTTGCAAAACTGCCTCGCAGAAAAGATCGACATTTTGCCTTTTAGAGTTGGACAAGCAGCGTTGTCCAATCAGAATGAAGGATCGGGCCACCGTTCTTTGTTCTGCTTAAATTGCATAAACAATGTCCATCTATTTTGCTGAGCAAACAAAAAGAAATCATCAACATTATGTTTATGTTTGCCAAGAGTAAGAATATGAACTAAGGATGAGTTTTCCGTTTCAACTGGGTTTTTTGAGTGACGTGCACCACTGTACAGTACAGCACAGGCAAATAACGTTTAACTCGGGGAAAAAAAAGGAGATCAATCTATACATAACCTATATACTAACACTGATTGAATGGAACTACTTTGATAAACCAAAAGGCCTAGAATCTAAATTTGGATCCTGAAAGGTTGCTGCAGGTGTGATGTAGACGTGAGGATCCATCGAATTTTTGTTTAATCCTTTTCTTTCCTTCCTTTTCCCTTCCCCCGTACAAACTTATATTCGTCTGTTCATCAGCGCATTATATTCAATTCTTGTCCTAAACTTGTCACACAACTGACATCACTTTGATTGCAGTTCTCATTACATTCCTTCCCTCATCTCCATCCTGCCTTTGAGAGTTCCAGGGAACCAAAAAAAGAAAAAGACTGTAACAAAACAGAGTTTCTCATTCTGTATCACCCGTATAAATGCAGGACGATTCACGTACTGATCTGACGTGTCTACCCAGCGCGGGAAATCAGTCTCCAACCGACGATAATGTCACAAACTTTTTGCAAAATAGATACAAACGGAACTTACCTTACACTCGTGCTGGCCATTCGAATTTGGTCGTGGTTAACCCCTACCAGGCACTGGAGCTATTAAATGATGCTACATTACAGTCTTACGCAGACGGTGGCTACAGAGATGTAACAGATCCAAAACCCTTCATGCAACCACACATTTACGATTTCGCCGCGCGTATCTATTATCACATGCGTAGAGCTGGTGAAGATCAAAGCATTGTCTTAAGGTATGTCGGGGTTACGAATTAGCCTGGTTGGCACACCTTTATCCTGGGTCAAATTGAGGGGGAAAAGTGGAACAAAAAGGGCATACGCCTCATTGGGGTTACAGCAACATTTTATATCTCCGCTCCAAAAGAGGGAATCGTTTTCGGCTTTGTCATTTTTTTTTTTTCATGCGATGAAACTAACAAAAAATTCGTTGATTTGGTTTCTAGTGGAATAACGGGCTCTGGCAAAAGTACAACACGAATACACCTTCTTAATCAACTGTTACTCTTGTCAACCCACAGCAAAAAGGAAAACAAACTCCAGCAACAAATTAAAAATGCGCTTGTCATCCTTGAAGCTTTCGGTCACGCTCGTACAGTGCAAAACGCTTCAGCATCAAAATTTGGCATGTTTCAGGAATTGCAATTTAGCGAACGCGGACGCATCCTTGGTGCAAAAACTTTGACATATGCATTTGATAAGGCTAGAGTGACCTCCGTACCCAAGGATGAACGAACATTTCACATATTCTATTCGCTGTTAGCCGGAACAAGTGTTGAAGAAAAAACAGCCCTCCATATCAACTTTCCTCCAGAGCATTTTAACTATTTAAACCAATCAAAATGCATTAGGGTGCCAGATATCAACGACGAAATAGCATTTGGAGATCTCAAAAGTGCCCTGAAGTTCTGCGGCTTCAAAGCTAAAACTGTAACCCAGATTTTTCAGCTCCTCACAGCCATCCTGCATCTAGGCAACCTACAGTTTGTCGCCAGTCATGAGTCAGGCGCTACAACTCAAGAAGCGTGCAGTGTAAAGAACCAAGAAGTACTCGAAACCGTCTCGGCCATGCTCGGTGTCTCACCTTCGAAGCTTTGCACCTCCTTAACTTATAAGCTGCGATTAATCCGGAAAGAACTATGCACAATGTTTCTAAATACACAAGGTGCAGCGGAACAGCGTGATTCCCTTGCACGCGCTCTATATCACGTCTTATTTCTCTGGATCGTCGAATCAATCAACACCAAGATATGTTACAGCGATGGTGAGCCCTCCCATTTCATAGGCATCCTTGATCAGTTTGGTTTCCAAAATTTTCGAACAAATGGTTTTGAGGAGTTCTGTGCCAATTTTGCCAATGAACGGGTCCAACAATTCCTTATTAGCCGACGATTCAATGACGATGACGGATTCAATGCGATGATGGCACAGGATGGGGTACCCATGCCAAGTGTCATCCCTACGGATAGTTCGACATGTTTAGAATTGCTCATTGGGAAGGAGAAAGACACCCATGACAAGAATATTTGCAAATCAGCAGCCCTTGGTCTGGGTGGCATAGTCGGCGTGATGGATCGCGACTGTGCAAAGTATCAGAGTGGTGCTACTGATGCAACGGACGCTAACTTTCTCGCCAATCTCCAACGGCAGCATGCTTCACACACATCGTTTGTTAAATCACAGCATGCTTATGCTTTTGGCATTCATCATTTCTCAGGAACCGTCCATTACACAGTCGAGGCGTTTTTGGAGAAGAATCTTGACGACCTTTCCCCCGATTTTGTTAGTTTGCTGCGAGATAACAGCACAAACGCATTCGTGTCGAATCTTTTCCAAAGCTCTGCCATGGCGACGGAGTCTCATCCCAAGGATGGTCGTACCATAGTTAAAGCTCAGCTTACAAGCAAGCCAACTCGTGCGCCATCGATGAAAAGAAATAATCGACGTCGCGGTGATAACGCGCAAGGGACCAACCCATCCGAGCCAGTAGAAGCAGAAAACGAAGATTTACGGAAGCAAAAACTGATTCGTGATGCAGAGGAAGCATACCAGAATATGCAAGTGACAACAGTAATGGATCAATTATACATGACGCTCCGTGACCTGTTTAGCACGATGGCAGATACTCGAATCTTTAATGTTATTCATATCAGGCCCAACGACTCTCAACTACCAGATATGTTTGACATGAATCGAGTCAAAGCACAAGTGCGCGCCTTCCTGCTACCTGAGTTAACAGTGCGATGCCGCCAAGAATACGCCAACTGTTACACTTTCGAGGAGTTTGTGGTTCGATACGATCGTTTAGTGAGCTCTCTGAAACTTGACCCGGCCACATCGGAGCGAGATCAAGTCGATACAGTGTATGCAGCGATGAATTGGAGCCTCTCTAATGCATACATCGGCAACGAAATGATATGGCTATCTTTCGAGACCTGGAAAGAACTCGAAGATGGCCTTAGAGCAGCAGAAAAAGATGAACGCGAGCGCGCAAAAGCCATTAAACAAGATATTATGAGTGACACAACTGCTGACCAGCATCATGCAGTTATGGGCTACTATCAAGAAGGCCAAGACCAGCAAGGTCGCCAATATCACCCAGGTTACGCAGGAGATGGACATATGCACCTGAATCAAGGAGCGCCCGGCTATTATGGTGGGTTTGAAGACGAGGCTAGCTATGTCGACAGCGAGGAAGGCTTAAAACGCGACGCGGAAGGAAGTCAGTGGGGTGAAGAGTCTGAATGGGGGATGAAAGAAGGGTTGTCAGAGGCGTAAGTTTTCAAATCGGAATATGAAGAGCAGCAATTGAAAATCGTCCATGCAGGTTTGGTCCCAATATGGACATGAGCAAAATGATCGAAGACTACCACGCGCCCCAGCATGAATCTGTCGAAGAAATGCCGATTACTGCAGTACGCGTTTGGTGGGTCAGGTACGTTCGGTAGCTTGTCCGTAAACGAAGCCTTTATCTTAACGAATGTGTCAGGTGTGTATGGCTTTTAACATGGTGGATACCATCTCTTTTCCTTAAATGGTTTGGCAAAATGAAGCGAGAGGACGTACAGATGGCGTGGAGAGAGAAAGTTGCTCTATGCATTCTGATCTTTTTCTTCTCTGCTGTGGTCATATTTGTCATTGTTGGACTTGGTGAAGTGATTTGTCCTGGAACAAGGAACATGTACTCTGGCGCAAACGTACAAGCACATTCTACACCCGATGATATGTTTATGAGCGTTCGTGGTGTTGTCTATGATGTTACAAATTTTGTTATTAGCGGCCACGGAACTACAGCTCAACCAGCTACCAAAGACACTATGCAAGAACTTGCTGGACTAGACGTTTCTTACACAATCACGCCGCCATTGACGGTTGCATGTCAGGGTCTAGTATCATCACCAACGGTTAAGGTGACGCCAAACAACTCTATCGTCATCGGCACGTTTCGTCATTTTTCTGGTGACCAGGTGGAAAACCCTGCTCTTACAAAACTGAAGGATCCTCAATGGTACTGGGATGAATTCTTGCCGGTGATGAACCTGTACAAGAAAGGCAAGATTGTTGTTCCGATCAAGACACTTGCAGAGGATTTTAAGAGTTGGGGACGTCTAGCTCTTGCAATCAATGGCAAAGTCTATGATATCAACGATTACATGACTACCGCTAGAAACTTTGATAATGGTTCGCCTACCAGTGATTATCACTATCTGAATCCTGCTGTGGAAGAAATATTTAGCAAGTTCAGTGGAACGGATGCGACGAAGCAATGGAACCAGTACAAGGGATCAATGACGCCCCAGGAGCAAGCCCTCAACTTGAACTGCCTTAATAACTTCTTCTATATTGGTGATGTAGACGAACGTGAAACACCTCGCTGCACATTTACCAATTACCTCCTGCTTGCGTTTGCCATCGTCATGTGTTTGGTAATCTTTGTTAAATTCCTTGCTGCGCTACAGTTTGGTGGTGCACCGACACCTGAAGATCATGACAAGTTTGTTATCTGCCAAGTTCCATGTTATACAGAAGATGAAGAATCGTTGAAAAAGACAATCGATTCCCTTACTGTCTTGAATTACGATGACAAGCGAAAACTGTTATTCATCATTGCCGACGGTATGATTATGGGTAGTGGTAACGACCGGCCAACGCCCAGAATCGTGTTGGATGTATTGGGATATGACACGAAGAATGATCCAGAGCCACTCATGTTTAAATCGATTGGTGAAGGAAGCAAGCAGCTAAACTATGGCAAGGTGTATTCAGGTCTTTACGAATGCGAGGGTCATGTTGTACCTTACATCGTCGTCGTCAAGGTCGGCAAGGCGTCAGAACGTGCCAAACCAGGAAATCGCGGTAAACGAGACTCCCAAATGATCTGTATGAACTTCCTCAACAAGGTTCACTTTGACGGAGAGATGACACCGCTGGAACTCGAAATGTACCATCAGATCAAAAATGTGATTGGTGTCAACCCATCGTTCTACGAGTATATTCTTATGATTGACTCAGACACAGAAGTGATGCCAGACGCTCTGAACCATATGATTTCATGTATGCTACACGATGGACGTATTATCGGCTTATGTGGAGAGACAAAACTTGTAAATGAGGATCGTTCATGGACCACGATGATTCAAGTCTACGAATATTATATTTCACATCACTTGGCAAAGGCGTTTGAATCTCTGTTCGGCTCAGTAACCTGTCTTCCTGGGTGTTTCTGCATGTACCGCATCCGCACGCCGGTGAAAAACGAACCCTTAATCATCTCTCCAAAAGTGATATCGGATTATTCAGATAACCACGTTGATACACTGCATAAGAAGAACTTGCTCCATTTAGGCGAGGACAGATATCTTACGACATTGATGATGAAACATTTCCCTCAATACAAGATGAAATTCACAGCACACGCTCAGTGTAAAACTGTCGCACCTGATCGGTGGAAAGTACTCTTGTCCCAACGTCGACGATGGATTAACTCTACGATCCATAATCTGTTCGAGGTCATTCTTCTCCCGGATTTGTGTGGATTCTGCTGTTTCTCGATGCGTTTTGTAGTGCTCATTGATTTGATTGGTACTCTGACATTGCCTGTATCCGTGATCTACCTGGTCTATCTTATTTACGTGATTGTGTCGCAAACCGGACCGCTCCCTATTTTGGCTTTGTGTATGCTGGCTGGTATATACGGTTTACAAGCGATTTTGTTTATCCTGAAGCGACAGTGGCAGCACATTGGTTGGATGTTCTTTTACATCATTGCCATCCCGGTCTTCTCTTTCTTTCTACCTATCTATTCATTTTGGCACTTTGACGACTTCTCATGGGGTAACACTCGAGTCGTTGTCGGTGATAACAAGCAGAAGAAGATTATCGTGGCTGATGACGAGAAGTTTGACGAGAAAATGATCCCATTGAAAAAATGGAGCGTGTACGAGCAAGAACTATGGGAGATGGGATCCACTGGCTCTAAGGAAACCGGTGTTACCGGACACACATATCGTAGCTATCACACACATGGCTCCAGAGGCCAAGGATCAGTGATGTATGACGGACGAAGTCAATATGGTGGTAGCCAGGTTGGCGGTGGCGGTGAATACGACTATTATCGTGATACGCATATCGCTGGCGAGAAGCAGCGGCAGTCTCGAGGAACCATGGGCTACGGAGGCTCTGTCATCTCCCCTGGTTCAGAATATGGTGCAGGGGCAAACGAATACACACTGCCTAACCCGATTAACCGAGGGTCGCGTGTGTTATCCCTAAACAGCTTTGGAAACCCTGAACTTTTTGCTTCGGGTGGTCCTGGGGCTAACTTCATGGCGACTTCACAACAAGATCGGGCAAGTATCATGTACGATCGAAACATGAGTCGTGGGCCAGTATCGAACGAATATGAGATACCCATGCGACCGACAAGCCAGTTTTCAGTTCCTCTGTCACAGGGTGGGCTGCAGCCCATGACCCCCCCTGGATTCCCGAGCGATAACGAGATTTTGAGTGAAATAAAGAATATCTTATCCACTGCGAACTTGATGAGCATTACTAAAAAGCAAGGTAAGTAGCCGTAGAAAGAGAAAAGAAATAGGCTTGATCTCCAGCCTAATAATTTTCTACAATAGTCCGCGAACAGCTGAGCGCATTCTTCGGTTTTGACATGACGCCTAAGAAAGAATTTATCAACACCAGCATCGAGTACGTTTTGCAGGGTAACCTCTAAGTAAAGCCTTTCCCCCCAAATCTCTGTAAGCACATATAATCAAATCTTATAGCAAGCATATTCCCCCCGTTTAAATCTGCAGTTGTTCGTTTCTCGTTTTTCCTTCTCTTTTTGCGTTTTTTTTCTTTCATTAAATGATATACAAAAAAGGTTCCTTTAATAATCTTAAACTTTTGTTTATTGCATTTTCGTGATTGCTATGAGGAGTTTTTTGCTGTTTGGACGGGCGGTGTTCTTTCCATAAACGCGACATATAAAAGCTTGAATGTAAATGGTTCGATATTTTTCACCTGTAGGATTTGCTCCTTTCTTGCCATCGCCATGTGCGCGTCCCTTAAAAACGCAGTTCTCTTTTTATAGACAAGTATCTCTGAATACAAGTTTGGAAAACAGTCATCGCTGATTGTTTGTACATTTTTTTCCTGGAAAAATAAATAGGTACAAACGATGATGATGAAAGTGATAAGATATTTATTTGTTTTTATCCGAGGGAGGGGGAATGAAATGAGCAGAGTAAGAATGAAAAACAGTTGATATAGGCATAAGATAAACAAGGTAAAAAAGAGAGAAAAATCTTGGTTCTATCCTTGATAGGTTCCACCACGGAAAAGATATAACATCTCCTGCAGACCTAGTCGTCCCAATTTCTGACCAGATCCCTCACCCAAGGCTCCATCGCAAAGATCCTGAGATATAAGTTAAAGAAAATGCCATATTCAGCTGTCTATAAGAGCAAACCTGTTTTTTCTTCTGTAGTTCCAGAATACGATCTTCTACAGTGTCATTCACAAAGATGCGATGAACCTCGACATTCTTTGTCTGACCGATACGATGCACTCGATCGATTGCCTGATTTTCCAAAGCTGGGTTCCACCAGATATCCATCAACTAGCCAAGGCATTAATTCGGTCAATTATCTCAGAAACGCAATGATACTTACAATAACTCTACATAAAGCAAGCACGCAAAACAAAGAAGAATGAGTGCTGCAAATAGAGAGAAAGAGTGGAACTTACCGATTAGCCACGGTTAACTACAATTATAATGAGTCAACAGGAAATCAACCAAACTGTGTTGAACTTACATTAAGCCCTAGGGATCCACACTTTGTCGAAACCAGTAGAACAGTAATAGAGGGATCAGAATAGAACTCTTGCAGTAAAGCGTCACGTTTACGGATGCTTAAAGAACCATCGTAACGAATAAATTTATGGCCGGCGTTCTTTAGAGGACGTTCAATTAAATCAAGCTAAGTCAAATATCAGTATACAAGTATGACAAGCCGTCTAACTTACAAAACTGGTGAACTGGGAAAAGACCACCGTTTTCTCTTTTCCGTTCGTGGTACGTCGTGTCTCATCCAGAATTTCAAGCATTTTATCAATTTTAGTGCTGGAGATGAATTCTTGTACTTTGGCAAGCGCTTCTTGATTCTCCGATTTCGTTTGATCCTCTATCTCCTTGTATAATTCGGGTGCGTGCACTTTAAGGAACGTCTCAACTCCCACGACCTTGTCCCGTTGTAAATCACATCGACATTGAGGGCACCGCTTGTTGTTACCATCATTGGTATTTAAATAATCTAACAATGTGGTAAGTTTGATCCTTTTTACATGGTTAGCTTCGGATACACACTGTATAAGCATTCACGACACAGAATATGACCACATTGGGCAATGATTTGTGCTTCATCTGCCATATCCATGCAAATTGGACACTATAACGATTCCATTAGCATGAATGCTGCAGAAGCAAAGTAGGTTGCTTACCTCAATCTGCGAGAAATCGCTGCTACCTTCCAGCAAGCGAGATACAACAGTAGCAGGCATATGCTCAGCAACCTCTTTCTGTTCCTCTTCATTACTCTCATTGCTGCTGTGCTCTTGTATGGTAAGACTAGGATGTAGACATGCCTGACGGAGACGAAGCAGCAACACCAGAACCTACAAAGCACATATTAATTGTTATATGGCAATTGGTTGAGCGATACTTACGGATGAATAGTTCTTCATTACTGTGCCGGCATTCACGTATTTGTTAAAACGGGCTTGTGCTTTAGCATCAACGTAGTCATAGAATTGTCTTTCGTCTTCTGTAAAATCTACGTGCGTAAAGTGGACATTTCTTTCTGGTAGACTCAGAATTGGTTTCCCATCGATCTTGGCCTTCTTAGATCTTCGCAAAGCAATAGCTACAGGAAATGTCAGAAAATCTTCTGCTGTTTTCTACACCTATACATACCCTTCAAGAGAATCTGAACTTTTTTGAGAGCCTATCATAATGAAGCATTAATTGCAAAGCCTCTACTGCTAACCAGTATTTAACAACAACTAACCTGTTCATATGCTCCATTTTTCATGGGTTTTGCAATTTCGTCTCTAAATTCTTCCCATTCGCAGTATGGACGAATTTTCAAAAACTTGATCAACGAGTATCTGCGGCAGAGTTAGAGCAAGGCTGACTTCAGACAAGCACTTACAATTCGTCAATTTTGTTCTGAATAGGTGTTGCAGTTAAGCACCACCGATGATCAGCTTGCAAACGGCAACTAGAATGAAAGTGAGATATTTCGTATAAAGCTCCTACACGCTCGTACCATGCCTCAGCCATTCTAGTTCGCTTATTTTTTATGATATGTGCTTCGTCAAGGATAACTCTGTCAAAAAATATTAGGTATTATTCTTATCATATAAGCTTGCACAAACCTATGAAATTCCAATCTACTCAGTGGCCCTCGTTTTGCTTCTTCTTCCACAAGATCATTTGCAACCATACTATAGGATGTGATAATAACTGTGATCCATTAGACTACTGCACTCCATATAAATTAGATGCATACCGTCATAAGGCGCAAGGGTGTGTTCTTCTGTTGCTCTGCCTTGCCCATGATGAACGCAAACCTTAAGCTTAGGGCTGGTTTTGTCTAATATCTCTCTTTGCCATTGACCCATTAACGCGATCGGACAGACGACTAAGGTTGCTTTGGTTTTGATTTTTTCTTCCGGACGTTTTCCTCTTCCCCTTTTAGGAATAATTGTCGATAGATCGGTTGCATCTTGACATTTTCGGTCTACAATGAGTGCCATCGCCTGAACAGTCTATTCAAATAAGTTGTATCAACATCATGAATCTCTTCTCAAATAAGAGGATTACTTTGCCAAGTCCCATATCATCTGCAAGGATACCGCCTTTGTTCGAAGACTGCTCCATTTTGAGTAACCATTGTAGTCCGATCTTCTGATGCTCTAAAAGCGCGACGGCGAGTCCGTCCGGAGTACCGGTTCTATCTTCTGGCGGAGGGATATCGTGGGTAATATTTTCAAGTAGCTCTCGTAACTCCTTTTCTGCTTGCTGCGGATCAGCAGATCTCTGCGATGATATACAAGACCCCCCAGGAGCGTAGTACGTCATAGTACGAGAGTTGAATAGTGTGCGATATCGTGCTTGACTTTGATGTATCAATCCCATGATGGAACTCAACGGGTCTTCATCGTAGCCGTCATAATCATCTTCGTCATCCTCGTCCTCATCGTCTTCTTCCCCACAGTAACCATAGTTCTTCCATTTCATTTTTTCGTTCCAGGTAGGCATTGGTGCTTTCATGTTAATGAAATCAAAATTTCGTGCAAGCCCACCCTTCAAGAGTGGATCCTGCATCATACTATGTACTGATGAGAATGGTGATACAAATGGTCCTGCTATGCCAGAATCAGTTTCATATTCCTTTGTCAAATCAACAATATCGTCATATTCATCAAGATCAATCATTGCAGGTTGCTTTCCGTTGTTTTTGGGGAGGCTTGAAGAACTGGCTGCGACGTGCGAATCTATATAAAGCTTATTATTATTTATTGTTTATCGTCGGCTTTTTCATTACCGTCCTGCTTCAAGCGTTTGTATGGGCGATCATGAACTTCAAATGGTGAGAACACTGTATAGGGCTGCTTAGAGCCTACGACGTTTGGAAACTGATTATACATAATCTGCTGATTAGGTATGTGGGGACCCCATTGTGTGCATTGCTGAGCAGTTAAGGGTTGTTGGGAGTGCATGGCTTGATTATTAAGTGTGAGCCATTGATTGTGTGTTGACGGCAACGGATCTGCACTGTTGAAACCATTTGGATTCGGTCTAATTTCATGACTTGATGCATCAGTATTTTCATTACGAGCTTCACGAGCGCTTTGGGCTTCTCTATCCAGCTGTTCCTGGAGCTCTCTTGCATACATTAAATCTTTCTTTGTTGTACGTTCTATTTCTTCTTCGATACGTTTTTGGGCTCGTATTTCTTCGATATCGATTCCCAGCGCCCGCAGCGTATTTGGCGAAAGGGTGCCCTCGGTTAAAAAGGATAGGGCATCTTGTTCCTCTGTGGAAGGACACTGCGTTGTTGCCATGCTGGGATTTTGGTTTTGTTCTGTTTCGTTCTCAAACCCTTCCATTTCAGCAGTTGCAGTTAAGTCAAGCGTACAATCAATGTCGGACTCGTCACTTCCATTGTGAGCTAAATCTGCTGAGGCAAGAAAGGAGTCTTCGGGCAATCCACTGTACATAGGTGGAAAAGAATGATCGCCCTCAGATCCGGTCATTGCAGGAGGAAAGGATATGTGGAAAGAACGACTGTGCCCATTTTGGGCTGAAAAGCTGTCACATTGTGCCACAATTTTGGCGCCGCCGGGACAACGTTGCTTCTTACTGGTTTTTGCATGACGAGAAATTTGTAGTCAGTTTTAACAATGAGAACTGTAGGCTTAAGTACGTAGAATGAGTGGTGCAAGTAAAAAACGATTATATATATTTAAAACACTGAGACACTGATGGAGAATGTGGATATTAACTACCCATCCATATTGGGAGAGTTGTGATACCTATCTTTCAGTATCCGTTTGAATCTTGCATAAGATCCTCGCTTGATCTCCTTATCCCAAACACGAAATAAACTAGGTGACAGTTTTTTTTTTAAAAAAAAAAAAAGGCTCAGTGTCATGGCAGACTGTCTGCCTATATCCAGTTCACAATGAAGTTTTGGTAGTTTTATATTACGGATACGGCGAGTCCACCACACAGAAGATCGTGCAACGGAAAGCCCTCATACAAGAAGAGCACATGGATTGTCAAAACTTTGTCAGAAGCTGCATATCAGCTATGTAGATAGATGTAGAGCGGTAGTCTTAGTTTTATATGTTCAGTATTCTGTTATCACATATTCGCGGATACGATCATTTGATTACATGATGAGGAGTGCGAGGAGTTTTATTTCACAATAACCAGACCAGTACTAAAAGCTAATGAATAATTTGTGGCTATCCTAAAAGGGGGATGGGGTAAGACGAAGGTAAGGCTTCACTACACGAACGCCTTTCGGGAAGAGTTTTTGAGCCTCTTCGGTGGAAACGCTTGGATGCACGATCACATCGTCACCCTTCTTCCAGTTTCCAGGGGTAGTAATGCGGTATTTGTCACCCAGCTGAAGTGAGTCAACCACACGCAAGATCTCGTCAAAGTTGCGTCCGGTGGAAGCAGGATACGACAGGATCAAACGGATAGTCTTTTTTGGATCAATGATAAAAACGGAACGAACGGTGAAAGGGATTCCTTTGGTATCCACATTGGTGGCGTCCTTCATTTTCAGTTTGTTAACGTGTAACCTTTTCTTTCCTTTTCCAACTTTACCTGATGGTCCAACATATCATATAGAGTAGATATTTTACGATCAGCGTCGGCGATGATTGGGAACTGTAAGTCCACATCGCTGACCTCGTTAATATCCTCGACCCATTTATGATGCTCTTCCAGACCGTTGGCGGAAAGACCGATCACTTTGACACCACGAGCATCAAAATCGCTCTGAAGAGCTGCGACAAGGCCTAACTCAGTGGTGCAAACGGGTGCTTTTTCGGAAGAAGATAAGAAAACTAGTACAGATGGTTTTCATATCACTTACTGAAATCAGCGGGATGAGAAAACAAGATAGCCCATTTGTCGCCAATAAAGTCGTGAAACTTGATGGGACCTTTTGTGGTCTGGGCTTCGAAGTCTGTTTGATTGCGTCCGGGATTTCCATGTTGAGCTTTATGTTATTCAATAGGACGTATTTAAATTCTTACCAGGAGCAATGGAACCAAGACGAAGAGACATATTTTCTTTTTGCCAGAGGGTATGGGAAACAAGCAAACCTGACACTTTTTGGCGTTTTCATGCAAATTTATAGACACGAATCATGTGTCATTGCGCCATGTATGTGTTCGAATGATTGGATAGAATGACTGGATGATGCCATCGAGACCACAAATGAAAAATTTCCCTACTATCAGAATGTGGGAAACCTTAATCTTTTGCTGAAACACCTAGCAAACCCTTTGCATGAACTCAACCCTTCACTGAACCTTCTGGACAAAGCTCACAATATAACAACAGTATGAACATGGCTGAGATTGAACCGCGCTTGAAAAGTAACCAATCAACGAGCTACAAGCCCCTGACACCAAAAGAGAATGCAAGTCGCAAGAGGACTAGCATCATTGACCCTTAAAGCTTGAAACCATCTTTTGAAGCCTGAAAACTGATGTTAAGCAGAAAATAATGCATACTTAACGAACATAAAGGAAAAAATGCTCAAGTATCAGGATCGGCTTACCTTAGGCTGCTACGTTTCGTTCAGTACTGCAAAGTCATGTTGATACTGAAGTTGGATGAAGCGCCCTTTAGGTGTAAGATTCGTGCTTTAATGAGGAATGGAGTATGTCTCATGCTCCGTTGTCCAACAAATTCTAATCCAAGCATTTTGAAAGCTCTGTACTTGCTTTACTTCCATAAGACGTATTTGAATTGTTTACTATGATGGGAGTTTTGGTGCGTAAATTTAGTAAAAAGAACCAGGTTTGGATATCATCAAGTGCAGGACTAAACGGTATTACCGTTTTAACCATTGAGACATTACACAACAATTTTGCTTTTTCTTGATTCACTCTGCACACGTTTCCGTTTGTATTTTGTGTCATTGGCGACTTTCTGTGTACTTGCATGCTGACGATTATTAACTACCGAACAATTACCCATGAGTGCATAGGCACCATTGACATTGTCACATATCTAGCGAATTTTGAAAAGAAATATCAACAAGAGTGTTTCCCAGTATCAGGTTCGACTTTGGACTGAAGGTTGCATTATGATGATCTCTCTTATGTCATGCGGACACAGCGGCAAATCAAAATCGTGACTCTGCATTTCGGAAGACCAAAAACGTCCTGAGATGGATACCGACGCGATGGAGTCTCCTCTTTGACGACCTGCCGCGATCACCATGGACTACGGTAAACATACTATTCAACTTACCGTCGCGAATTTTTCCTTTTCTCAACCCTACTAGAACTAGAAAACACCAATGAGGAAGAAAATGAAAGGATTATCAACGAAGAATACAAAGTTTGGAAAAAGAACTCCCCTTTTTTGTATGACCTCGTTGTCACCCATGCATTGGAATGGCCTAGCTTAACGTGCCAATGGTTCCCAGACGTTAAAGTGTTTGTATATTGATACTTTGTGTTCATCCTTAACCCTTGCGAAGATGTAGTGACAAGAAACACAAAATTCAACGTCTGCTCTTGGGGACGCACACAAACGATGACGAACCTAATTACCTGCAAATTGCTAACGTCCGACTGCCGAATGAAACCCAAGAAGTGGATATGCGAGAATACGGAGAATGTACTGAAGGCAGGTGTGGCCTTGTGAAAAAGTAGTAGAGGCTGAGACAGTTATGACAGAAACAGGGAAGGAGACCCATATACAGATTGTCCAGAAGATCTTGCACAAGGGGGAGGTGAATCGCGCACGCTATCAATACGAAAATCCCGATATCATTGCTACAAAGTCCAGATCTGGCGAAGTCTACATTTTCGATCGAACGACGTTTGATGCATTTCCAAAGGAAGACGAGCAATTCAACCCCACATTGAAATTGCAAGGGCACAGTGGTGAAGGGTAAAAGCTGCAGAAGAAACATCAATTGGAAAATGGTTTCTGATACAGTATGTAGATATGGGCTAGCGTGGAATCCACATAAGTCTCGATCCAGTCGGTTACTTAGTGCTGCATTTGATTTTAAGGTTTGTCTCTGGTAGGTAACATAGTGTATTAGCATTTAAAACATAAATTCATCAAAGATTTAAAGGGACATCGGAGCAAACCCTCGAGAAGCGAAAGAGATGGACCCACTTTCTACATTCATTGCACATACTTCCGGCGTTGAGGTATGGTTGAATGGTTTGGGTAGCTGGTCAATATAATCTTATAATTTAAACTTAGGATGTTGCATGGCACACAAAATTTGAGTCAATATTTGCATCGGTCGGTGATGATGCGAGACTTATGATGTAAGTTTGACAAACAAAGAGGAAAGAAGGGAGGAAAAAACACGGTGCCTTAAGCTGAACTACTTTTGCAGTTGGGACTGTCGCAACAGAGGCGATAAGCCGATACACAACATTCATGCGCATGAGGCTGAAGTGAACTGCGTTTCTTTTTGCCCAGGTAGTGAATGGGTCTTGGCAACAGGATCAGGAGATAAAGTCAGTATTTGCACTTTGGATGTAGAACAGGCTTTGTTAAACATTGATATAGACAGCTGCATTGTGGGATTTGCGTAATCTCAATGTGAAACTGCATACACTGCAAGCGCATCAATCGGAAATCCTTCAGTTATCTTGGTCACCTCATCATGAAGCCGTGCTAGCTACAGCAAGCTATGACCGACGGATTCTCGTATGGGATTTGTCTCGAATCGGTGACGAACAATCTTCTGAAGATGCAGAAGACGGTCCGCCGGAGCTTTTGGTACGAAGTCATCTGTATAATCTATGGCAGGGTTGCTAACAAAGTCTTATTCTGGTAGTTTATGCATGGCGGCCATACCAACAAGATTTCTGACTTTGGCTGGAATCCTGCAGAACCTTGGGTTTTGGCTAGTACAGCGGAAGATAATATTGTTCAAGTGTGGCAGATGGCGAGCAATATTTATGCTCCAAACGAGCCGGCGGAGAATGAAAAGGAAAACGAGAAAGAGGAAAACGAGAAGACGGAGTGATCTAGAACTTTTGAGAAAAAATAGTGCACGCAAACAAACCCACCTTCCATCCTAGTATGTCTGCTTTTTACTTATAAACATTACGGCGTGTACGAAGACATATCGTGATTATGCGGTACGGCATGGAAGTTGGAGACAAAAAATTCATGAAGTGCAGAGTACGTTGATAGCAGCCCTGATGATTATCTTCGTAGCTGTTCTTTTTATGGTCATTTTGTTTGAGTAGTTCAAGTGTTGGATAACTCTCTATTGCTGTGAGTCTACTTTTAGTTCTATAACAAGGTAGTGTGAGCATTGGTTAGGATATGATGACAGGGAAGAAGAAGACACGGATTCTTTAATTGAGGACTTTGATATGATCTACGTTTCTAATTGGGGAAGAAGGGACATCGTGGTTGTTGAGAGCAGTCCAAAAATTTCTGTACTTAAATCCAAAAATTTCAGAGAGGCGGGTTATATAAGCTGAGCTGAATTTTTTTTAATAACTGGGAAGGGACTCTCTCTTTTATTTTCTTTCTGACATACACACACAAAAATAAGAAAAAGGAACAATGTGTGATATGAATTGGTGTCCTGTTTGTGATGAAGCCATCCCTTGTTCATCCGTAAGTAAACAGAACAAACTAGAGCTAATGAAAACAGGATGACTTAACTAGAATCTGATCATCTAGAACTTACTCTATTGTTCACAAAAATGTTTACAAGAAGACGCTCTTCGTAAAAATCCATTGCTTGGCTATGATTTTGGTGACTACCGTAATTTTCTAAATCCTACTCGACGAAGGTGTCAAGGAACATGCACAACCCTAGCACAGCGTAGGATACAAGAAGAAGAAGAAGAAGATAAAGAAGCGATGATGCGCACACCAGGATTGTCACCCACACTTTCGGAAAGAGATGATAGTCCAGTTTTAGCACAGCGACAAGACGACCTGTGGTCGGCCGAAGGATTGCCTCAACTGGATTTGGGCAAGTCCGCTTGCTATTACTGTGATCTGCAGTTGAGCCATCCAACCAAACACGCATCCACCGTCACACAGATAGCAAACGAATACGATTCCTCCAATTTCCCATTACATCATTACATCATTACTGGTTTATTCGAAGATTTCATCCAAAATTGATTAAAGATTCCGCCCAAAATTGTTTGAAGATTTGGGGATAAAAGTTATAAAGAATTTGCCAGTAATTGCTGGTGAGTACCTTCCTGTTAAAATGTGATAGAAGGCTTACCGATGGCATCATCTAGAAAAGATAAACATTAGTAAAATCCGAACTGGAAACATTGCCTACTACACTTACCGTAAAAATCTAAACTTCCCCGAGGGGAAGACCCGCGTTCGATTCGGGATGTTGTTGGGGGCCGGGAGACGAGAGAACCGTTGTGGTTGTCCTTCCCCAACCCAGATGGATAGCGCGATCGAGAAAATGTTTTTGCAAGCATTGATATCTCTCTGCCCTAACACTCCACAGTGTTTACAAACTAGTATGCCATGGCGAGAGATACCGTCTGCAGTCGTAATCTTCTTCATATCTTTCTTGTTGTAATTGTTGCACACCTATAAACGCTTCATGTTAATCGATGATTCGTTTGTTCTATCTATGTACCGTACCTGCGATGTAAGGTGCTCATCCATCTTCACAGCCAGCAGCTCTCCTCTTCGTTCTCTTCGCTTGATGTGCTTCCATAACTTTCCGACTACCCCATTCCGGTGACCCTTCAGTTTCACGCTATCTTTGCCAAACATCCCATCGCCGAATACGATGAATGGCATCTTTTCCGACTCTTGATAGCTTGCTCGCTTCCATTTTCGAAAACCTTTGTTTTTGCATAAAGTCGATCTCACCGCAGACTCTGGTGGACACGTTCTTCTATTGAGTTATTTAGTAACAAGTTCATACTTGATTTACATACTCAGTTGCATCCCGGTTTGCTTGTCTTTTCTTCTTTCGTTTTTTTCTATTTTCGCGACGTAGCTTGCGGTTCCATTTTGTGTGTTTACGGCGATTTTTGTTGTAATTTTTCCCTCCATTGGTCAAGATGTTGACCATTTCCTCTGGAGCGCGCTGACGGCCCTGGTAATTCCGAAATCGTCCCTCTGCTTTTGAAGGCCCATAGAACGCAAATAGCGCATTCATATGTTGAAAGGTGCAACGGACATAGGTCTCATACACCTCGAGACTCTGTGTTTTGCCAGTCTCTAAACCCGTCTCAATGGCCCCAATACCTGCTTCTTTCTTTTCCGCCTGAATTATTTTTTGACGCAAGGGGGAGCCAGTGTATGTATAGTACTCCCTTGTACTGCATCTGCGAATTTCATGTGGACTGTTGCCGCACCCATATGCGGCCGTAAACACTTGCGATCGGCCAGGGTCCACTGCGCACGGTTGGAAATTATCAGTCATCACCTCTTCTGTAAAATCGGTGGCAGTGAGCTCTGCGTCCACCGTAGCTCTTTCTTTCTTTGCCGATTTTCTGGCAAACTAAAAGTCAACTGCAAACCCGTCAGAGAGAATTTGATTAGTGAAGATAACGCCACGATCCACCGACCGAGTTTTTCAATTTTTCAACGCTACGCATCCTGCAGTTAGAATTCTTCTTTTTATCAACGACTTTTCTCTATCTTACCTTTTGTATCCTAGCTCGGTAAAGTCAAAGACGGTATGAAATAAGGCAGTGTTTTGCTCAAAACCCCCTTCAGAAGTGGATTCTGTTAAGCATGATAAGGCTTTTGCATTGATTGTCGCAAATCGCCACTTTGTAGACGGCATGTGTGATAGGCTGAATCGCCGTGGGAGTTCCTCGTCATCAGAACCTTTGCTGTTTTTATATTCTTCGTCATAGATACTCAAGATATGACGTAGCGCCGGCACAAACCTCCCTGGGGAAGCGGGCATGGTCTCTGCCGCTGCAGGGACTGGGATGACACTGGATAGCTCCTCACAGAGAGAATTAACTGCGCTGGTTATATGCGTAGAGGCCAAGGGAACTGCATCAGGCCATAGGGGATCCCCACCACAGACCCGTTCGTAGATATACTCCCTAGCGAGGTCTTTTATACGACCATTTGGAAGTTCCTAGAAAAAGCAAGAACGAAGTTGATTATGTTTTTATTGATTACAAACATATTTACCGGTACTGCTGCTTTCAACTTGCGGACTGAATACTGCACCACTCGGTTCTCAAAAGTTTCGACGATGTTTTTGGTATAACAGGTTGCCAATGTCTTGCAGGCTGCCGATAAGACATCACTGTAGCCAGAAAGGCCTTGTGGAGAGAAGATTACAGAAGGATATGACGCACGAAATTGTAACCAATAACCCAGTAGATCGGATGGCATATTGGAGTTTTTGTTGGAGACCTTCTTATCAAGGACTAATTGACATACGGAATACCAGAAAGACTGCGTGTAAACGTACGCACTTATTTCCTGATCGGCGTTCGAGATAATGTAACCATTCACGGAGATTTGAGCTCGGAAGATTACTTCACGCAAAAAGCCGCACAGATTCGTAAGTTTCCTTTTGAGTTCCTCGCGGTACTCTGGACGGATGACAGAATCAAGCGGTAGCTTTCTTGTGTATCTTTCGTGATCTTTTCCAAGTACTTCATTGACTTTTTCATTTATAGTTTTTGCATGACCCGTGCAAGACCTGCTTCTTGCAGAAGCATGCTCAGTCGAGCCACAGGCTGGACATGGCCAAGATGGGGACACTTTTGTTCCTTGTCTCTTCATCCTTCGAAGCCCTGCCGCGCTTCTTTTGCCTGGAATGCTCGGCTTCTTTCTCAGCTGTCAATTTTCTTTTTTTTTTTCCAACTATAAAATGAGAGTGAGCAAAGTTCTGGTGATGCATTGATGTCTCTTGCCTCGATTTCTGCCGTGATTCTTGTTTTGAGGATAAGCTTTGTATCGCTTGTTTGGATGCCCTTCTTCAGAGCAGTCTTTGCAAATCACTGAGGAAATTGATTGTTTGTTAATACCTGTTCTGAAACGCATATTCCAAATTACAGACCAGTTTTTCTTCTCTCTGCCTCTTGTGCCTGTTCAGCTAGTTTTACGGTTTTCTTATGGAAGATCAAAATCATAGCCGCGTCAATGTAGACGCCGACACTTGCAAGAAGTGCTTGTGTTATTTCAATATAGTCAGAGGGCATTTGAAAAAAAAAGAAACAAGGCGAGGTGAAGAGGGTAAGAGAAAGAGGGAGGAAGACAACACACGAAAAAGAACTAATCAATAAGCGGTGATTGAAACCGGAATGGCGCGACAACACGTATTTAATGCAAAACGATTGTTGTCTTTTTGCGTCTATCACAAAATTACATCATATCTTTATCCACTCAAACCATGGGAAAACAGATGATGAGGAAGTCTTAGAACGGGGAACCCTGAGGAAACCCTTTAATAAGCTTCAGCCCTTCTCACCTTTCTTCTGGCTGTGTGCCAACTAGGTTTTGCATTCGACAACATTTTGTTCCGCACCCAATTCCCACGTATCTAATAATCTGGACCCTACAAGTTAGCCAAACTTCATCTCTTGTACAAATAATGAAAGTGTATCCAAACAAAACAATACAGAAAACGACAAAGCTAAAGAAAGAGAGAAAGAAGGTGTGGTATACACTGCCTGTTGCCGACAGCACTTGTTCTAGACTATAGAAGCGACAATACAGAGAGAACGACTTGATTGATTTGTCGGTCACTGTCAACAAGGTTCCATTTGCTTGATTTGGGAGCATGTACCAGTGTATATGTAATAGGAACGAATCGGATTAGACCTTTATCAAGCATGATGTGTCATTGCGAGCTCTTCTGTTCGATAAAGGGGTTTTGATACTATACTTTATGGACTTCACTGCTACAGTATGATATTCAGTTTTGCTTTCTATAGCATAGAAAAATCAAACTCTCCGTTAATATGCGCTCTGGATCCCGCCACATATAAATAAAACAGGATCATATGAAATGGACTGTAAATATTTCATTTCTCTAGTTGCCTTTTACTTCGTCCTTTTATGAAATTACGGGCACGGTTAGTGTTCCTATATACGAAGTGATTCATCTAATTTGTTCAACACAACAGGCAGCTATGAACGACAAGTCACGGAATCGAGAAAGCTAATATGGTGGCATAATTAATAGCTCCGTAATTATCTTGTTTGTGAGATGATCCACAGGACATTGAGAACAAGGATCAGCACGTTGAGAACCATGGCTTCATTTAAACAGCATGTAATCCTCCTCGTACGTATTAATACTCAGTAATTCAAACTATTTACATTGACAATTATCACTGACTTTCTTTTATTTACTGCAAATGATATGTTTAATAAAGTTTAACCGTTACTAATTGTCTTTCCATACATCATACAGGTACCTGGCGTTTTGCATGAAACAAACAGAATGGGCTACACTATTTTTGCTGATATTCTCGAGTATCCTCAACTGTTTTAACCATTGCGTCGTTTAGAATTATCTTCTAGTTAGTAGGATGGTTATCTATGTCTTTGTGATGTAGTTGCTTTTGCCTCTGAACGAGAACACGCTTTTGATTCAAAATCGCTTATTGCGAATTTTCATAGCTTGATTAGATGATACTTCAAAATTTGACTCTCCGATATTTCAAACAATTTTGGGTGGGAACCTTCAAAAACATTTGAAAAAACCTGTTGCATTCAAATTTTGCATAAAACCGTCATATCGTCTTGTACCAAAAAAAAAAACATTATCCAAGTTTAAACTATACAGAGTAAATCAACCCTAGTCCCAAAGTGGATTTTTTTTTTTTGTGTGTGTGTGTGTGTGTATGTATAAAAGATAGATATTCTTTTTTGTTTAGTGTAACAAAAGACAGCTTAGCTATCTCTTACAACAAGCTGCAGTTTTTGGATGTGCTGTGTCGTCATGTAGTCCTCAAAGCACAACAAAAGAAGCGCGTCATTACACAGCGGTAAGAGATGGGACTGTCCACATCACACTACGTCGGGATACCAACTAGTCGATGCGTAGGCCTCTTGGTTTATGGAAAAAGAAAGTACCATATCTCTTTTTATATCAGTTTGTCAGATGATGGTGTTATGAAACCGTAATCTGTCTCTCTCTCTCTCTCTCTCTCTCTGGCAATTCCTCCATTTTGATTTTATAATTCCTGGCTTAGCGTCTTTTTTGTCTTTTTTTTTCTGTTTGGAAACCAAAAGAGAACTGTCACACAAGCGAAGAGAAAGAAAGGGGAAAAAAGGATGAAGAAGGTTCAAGGAAAATAAGAGGACAAAACTCCACAGGTATATCATTATCGTTTTTAAGTGGAATTAGAAGTTATCCGCTTTACATGGACCATGGACACTGATAGGGGGATAAGTTTAATAACCTATTTAGTCTCGGTCATCTCCGGATCGGACGTGCTGCGGTTTCCAAGATTGGAGTAGTAGCGGAGATGGAAGGAGGGGTTTGCATGAGCAGCGCACCATCCAAGGTGGGAAGGGGAGAAAGTGAAAATGGGGAAATTTGGTGTATGTGTGACCATTTTTTCAAGACCAATCACTGTCTTAAAATTCCCTCGTTTACCGTTTGAGTTGTAGTTGTGTTTTTCCCACCCTATTTTTCCGGGACCTTTTTTTTTTCTCTCTCATCTTCCATAAGAATGAGAACAACGTAGGGGAATAGGCTAAGTTGAGATTGGGCCAATGAATACCTTGTAATAGACACACAAGGAAAATCTCAATTTTTTAGACATTTCCAGGTGACTTACTAGAAATAGTAAAAAGGAGGTGGAGACGCCAACCACTGAAAATGACGTTCAAACTCTTTCTCTCTATGATTGGTAAACGGTAAAATGCATAAAAAGCCTCTGTCCCCCTTCCCTTCTGTACTCCCCCAAACACACTCTCACATTCACACATACACATATACGTACTCTCTCTCTCTCTCTGTTTCTTTCTTCCTTTCTCTCTCTCTCTCTCTTTCTTTTTCTCTCTTTCTCCCCCTGAAAGCAACAGCATCTACAACCTTGCTACTGTTATTACTACTATTAGTACAACACTTGCCTTCTTTTTTCCTTGTGGCATAAAAGATATTAAAATCATCTTTTGATCTCTGCCCTTGTCCTCTCTGTTTCCCCCTTCTTCGATGTCCTGATCATGAGTGACCTCAATTGGTGTACTTACTGCGATAATGCCATCAGCCCTTTCTCGGTATGCCAGATAAATAGAATGTTAATCTTATACCAATACATATGTTCCTAACTTGGATTTGTTTATCTATCAAGGACTCTCTCTATTGTAGTGAACAATGTTTACGTGCTGATGCTCTTCGTAATCACCCATTGCTTGGTTATACTTATCCGGAATTCGTTGATTTCCCGCGTCCGAACAAAACCACCAGTAGCAGTGTCGTAGCACCATCGTTATCGTCCTCATCGCCTTCTCCCTCTTCGTCTTCTCATCCATCACCAGCCCTTACCGCTACGTCGTCCTCTTCTTTCTTTCCTCCCAGCTCACAATTCTCACCTCCTAAATTCGACCTTTTACCCATCATCACCAAATCCAATACCTACAGCTCAAACATCCCTCAATTCTGGTAACCACATTCTTTTTTTGGTATGTTGCACCGACTTGCCTGGTGCGAGAATTTCAAAAGACTATGGCGGGATTTTCGGAAGCTAAAAAGACGCAAAACGTCTCCCAAAGATCTAAAAAAAAAGAGCCTTTTATATGCAGTTTCCCAATCCGAACAAAAAAAAAAGAATTTGTACATACCCCGATACCCTTCTTATGTGATAGAAAGTTAGCAAAGGATGTAAATAAACCAAAGATGTATTGGCCAAACATACATTCTTCTTCATTGACACTACAATGTGTAACCATTAAATACGTTCAATGATCTTCTTTCTGTGTCTCTCTCTTTTGTTTCCCCCTTTATTTTCTACTTTACTTTACCTAGAAGTTAAAAAGGGGGCGCAATTAGAAAGGCTCCTTGCTTAGTAGGATTGACGTTTCCCTATGTTCGCTTTCACGGCGCAAAAACCCCTCTCCCTCTCTCTTTCTCTCTCTGTTGCCCCCCTTTTTTTCCGTTTTGCTGATTTCTCTTTCTTGTTCTTGTTTTCTCTTCACATTACATACAACATACAAAACATTAAAATAGACAGAATACACAATCCATAGTGGAAATGATTCATTTATAGATCCATTCTCTCTTGCAACTTTTATATTCTATAATTATTTGTTCCTTTGGTTTCTCTTTTGCTTCCCAATCGGTCATGTCATTGAATCACTGGATAGACGACGATGATACCACTGCAGATGGGATTCATTATTTCGACAAGAGCAACAATTTCTCGTTTGTAGTCAGCCGCCATAACGATACTACTTTCATCTCCCCCACAGTGACCGAAGGCCTTGTAGAACTCAGGATCGGCGTCCTACTACCATTTCATCAAAAGGATAGCGAGGCAACAAAGAAGTTAACTTTAAGGTTAGATCAACAATTAGAAAAAGAAGATTGCTCTGAATTGAAACTTCTTTTATCTACGCAGTGGCGCATCCGCCATTCGCATGGCTGTAGCTGAAATCAACACGCAACGGATGATCCCTGGAGCCTATATTACACTGATCGAAAAAGACTCGTATCCAAAAGAAGCAGAAGGTCAAGCATCCATTACTCAAGCAGTTTACGCAGCCGTTTCCTTAATTCAGAAAGGTGTGATCGGTGTCATTGGCGACGTTTCTTCCTCCTGGACCTCATTATCCGCCTTGATGACAAGTACCCTTCAAATCCCTCAATGTTCTTTTTCAGCAGTAGCAAGTGAGTAAGCCATGGCATCTTGTGCTTTGCAAAATCAGTACCATTGATGTACTGTTTTTCGTTCTTCCTTTGCCTTTCTTTCTTAGCCTCATTATCCGACAAAACACAATACGGCTACTTCTTCCGCACGATTTCTACGAATCTCGCCTATACAGATGCAGCACTTACTTTTGTACTCAGTCAAGGATGGCCTACGATAGGCATCCTTTATTCAGACGACGATTTTGGACAACAATGTAAAGGGAAAAAAAAGATACCCCATGTTTCTCTGCCATAGAGGGTGAAATGCTCACCTGTCATTCATTCTTTAGTATCACAAAATATGATCATGAAGGCTCGGACACAAGGAATCAAGGTGACATCCTATCAAACGTTCTACAGTGACGGGCCTGTCAGCGATGTCCAAACATCAGTAGAGACGCTGATGGCCACAGGCTCCCGAATCATTCTTTTAGCTGCAGAAAATGATGCACAACTCACAGCATTAACGGTAGCGGCTCATCTAGGTTATATCAATAATGACACCGTATGGATCACTTTTGGGGAAAATACAAATGCATTGTGGAATGCCGTGGATCGCTTCAATAGTGTCATTACGCGACGCATTAATCATGTCAATATCTATAACAATACCAATGGGAACAACACATACCAATGGATGACCAACGTGGATCCTATCGAATATGCGGCCAATAGCACCCCGTTTTTGAACACAATTGCTTTCAATAGCACGTTTGCTGGAGGCGTGTTTATGTTCCGATATCGACTCAACTTGACAGGATACGCGCCTTATGATGAGTTCATGAGTAAATGGGCTAAACTAGATCCAGCGATGTAAGGTTTTGCTCAAATTCTACTTCCACAATAACTCATATGACACTTTGGCTTGTTTTTTTTTATCTTTTCTCTAACCCACAACAATCCATATTTACCCATAATAGCTATCCTTACGGTGGTCAGATGAACATCAGCAGTAACGAAGGGTTGGTCACACCCCCCAACATTTCTAACGCTTTTAATCATTTTTTTACTAAAATTTGTGGGATTTTTTAGGGCTGCTTATTCCTGCATGATGGCCATGGCTCATGGGTTCAACCATGTGATCCAGAATTCGACGAACACAAACTCGACGATGAAAAAGTTGGCTGCAGGCCAACTTGGGGAGTACATGACACCCTCGACGTTCAATACAAGCTTTGTAGGGCCTGAAGGACCCGTTTTATTCGATGAAAATGGAGATACCATGGTTAGGTAAAGAATTCAAAAGCCAAAAAAAAACACCGTTTTACGTGCGGTTCCCATTGATACCATTGGATCTAAGAAAATAAGAAAAGCAATTTTCGACTCTTTAATCTACAGAAAGGGAACCCAGTCTACATTGGATCTATTATTGCCAACGACCTTCACTTAATTTCCGAACCGATTTACCACGACGGAACAGCCAAAGTAATGGAGCGAAAAAGTTCTTGTTCTTAAATCGTTTTTTTATTGGGCTGTGGAAAGAAAAGGAAACAAAAAAGGGCTTATCGTTTTATCTTATCTAGTAGGTACCTACAGGCACGCCTGATCAGAAACTACTGACTACAAGCTCGACGGCGTTAACTTATGCTATCATGTCGGTTGCTTCCCTTGGTATCCTGGCTGCTATAGCCACGATCCTATTGGTCTTGATCTATCGTAAACGGGAAACATTCAAAGCATCAAGGTAAAAGCAGAGAGGAAACAAACACACAGTTGCTCAAAAAATGAACATCACTTCTAGTCCTCTTTTTTGTGTTTTGGAACTCTTGGGTTTTATTATGGCCTACATTTCTGTGATCTTTTTCTCGTTACCTCGAACCAAATTTAACTGCATTATTATACCTATAGCATTTCATCTGGGTTACGCCCTCATCCTAGGGTAAGATTTCAAGACAAAAAGAAAAAAAGAGAGAGAAAGAAAGACAAACAGTTGAAGTCGCTTTAACTCTTTTGGATTTTAGAAATCTCATTGCAAAGAACTATCGCGTCTACAGGATATTCAATAACATTTTCATTACTCGCACAGTGGTTCGCGATTTTCAGCTACTCAAGGTGTCTGGAGGTATCCTGGCGTTTGATGCTGTAAGCACCTATAGAATGCTTGGAATCGGAATCCTCTTTTTTTTTACTTATATTCTTTCTTTCAGATTATTCTCATGATCTGGTTAAGTACCTCCGAGGTTCAAACGGTGGACGTCCCGGTGTCATCGTCAGCCTATTATGTAGGCTGCGATTTCCACGGTCCCACCAATATGGTCTTTGTCTGGATCCTTACTGTCTTCGCTGCTATGCAACTTGCCTTTGCTACATTCTTGGCTTTCAAAACTAGATCGGTGGGAAAGAACTATTCAAAGTACAGTGAATACAAGCAGATCGGTCTCTCTGTCTAGTAAGTCCCCAAGCTTTTCTTTCCTTTTGTGTTTTTTCTTTTATTTTTGGTCGACCTTGAGATCTAATGTTAGCTTCCGGTCTTTTTTTTTTTTTTTTTTTTTTTTTTTTTTTTTTTTTTTTTTTTACAAATAGTAACATCTTCTTTTCTGCTACGATTGGGTTTATAATCTTTTTCATGCCAACGACGGACTATTTTACCCAGCATTATCTCACAGCAACCATGATTGTATGGGCCAGCACTTTTTCCATGTTAGTATTATTCATACCCAAACTTCATCGGTTTTTCTTCAAAAGATCATCCAACCACAACCCTGGAAAGGCATCTGATCTGAGCGGAAGGAAACGATCTCATTCACTGCACGAACTATCGAACCACAGTCGAAAGGAAAATCAGCCCCAACAGCAGTCGCATGAAGAGCTCATGAGTCTCGGCCAGATGGTTTCTACAGGCAACCCTCTCGGTCGTACGGGTAACGGAAATGAAAATCAAAACAATCCCGTGGGTACATCGCAAGGTGTACTTTTGGAAGCGCACGAGGTATTGTCCTTTTATCTATCTATTTCCTTCCCTTTTATCTCACCTAAATCTGTAGGCGCGAATCCCCGTACAAAGAATTAACAGATATTGGCCATTTATTGCTGCATGGGATATGAAAAACATTATACTCTTTCCCAGCTTTGGTTACTTTTCTTGGATTTCAGTATGTTTTCCTTGTCCTTCTTAAGTTTATAACTCATCTCGTCTCTCTCTCTTTCTTTCTTTCATTTCTCTCTTCTGAAGGAACACTCACAAAAGGGAACGGTTTTTGGATACTCCCATGCATCTATTGTATCCTCTATTTCTGACAATTACATACTCAAAGTGCATGGCTTAGGACGGTCAGATGTTTTGATCCAGGTTGGTAGCCAACAAGAATTACAGCAATGGTATACTCGCTTTAATCGTTCGATTGGCGGCGCGTCGCAAGAAAATTGTTCGAGTGATCAGACTTATCTGACGTCTGAATCATCCGAAGCTGCTATCTTGACAGAATCCGATAAAATGGACTCCGGATTAACATCTCGCCATCTGTTATCGGGAATCGGACGTCAAAGTGTGATTAGCACCGGCACCATGGACAGTTGTCTTAATGCGCCTGCTGTGAATGAACTGAGCAGCCATGGACGCCGCGCAACACTGTCGTCCACAGCTTCATCAACAAACCCTTTTGTACATCCTCCACTACCATCACAACCGCCCCCCGTTTCGCTTTTTCATCGAAGGCGTTCTGCCCGTGCGATGGAGGCCAACGGAAGATCTTCATTCTATTCTGCTTTTGCAGGGTATCTTTCAGCATCAGAAACGTCAACACCACCTACGATAGACGCGTCACATCATACTATGACAACCGACGATATTATGATGGAGAACGGCCATACGAAAGCTTAGATATATTTTAATAGTATGCTTTTTCTACTGCACATCCTCTACTCTTTCGAGTTTTGTCTTTCTGACAAGGTAGAGCTGGGAACTCGGCATAATTTGGAGGACAACGCTTTCTGCTGAGGTTTTCAATGGGTTATAGTATACAATAGTCCTCTCTGGTTTGTCATATTACATTAAAAAATGAGTGTCAATACCATATGCAAAATCATAGATCATGATTTTGGCGAGATTGGAACAACAAACGATCCGTGCATAATCGAACTGGAGATTCAAAACCCTATAGCAATTATCAGCCTGCGTCCATCATTTCGTGAAAGAAAGCAAGTCTTCACGTACCGCCCTTCAATGGCTTGACTGAGACTAAATAATAGCCTTCCTTCGTCCAATGCCCATACTTTGAGACTGCCGTCGTAACTACCACTTACTAGCTTGTTGGACGCAGAGTCCAGCTGAAGAGTACGCACAAGATTCGTATGTCCTGAAAGAGTGTGCAAGTCCTCTCCAGTCGCGGCATCCCATACTTTGATCGTTTCATCGCTCGACCCACTTACAATCCTCTCGCCATCAAACTCAACACATGCAATACCACGCTTGTGGGAACTGAATGTGCGCAAGCATTGGCCAGTTTCCTATGGAGCAAATGGAGTCAAAAGCAGCGACATAACAACACCTTTGCTTTTTACATACCATATCCCAAAGCTTAATTGTATGATCACCAGAGGCTGAAACAATACGATTACCCCGAAATTGGATTGCATTTACAGCTGCTCGATGTCCACGCAAGGTTTTTAATTGCTTGCCGGTTTCTAAATCCCAAATACGGACGGTTCGATCTTTCGAACAACTCACGATTCGATTTTTGACGAACTGTAAATTCAATACGCTTTCGCTATGTCCCAAGAGTCGCTTCACTATTCGCCCTGTTTCGATATTCCATTGCACAATGGTTGAATCGCTACTTCCGCTGATAATGTGATGCTCGTCAAATTGCAGACAAAGAACACTAGCTGAGTGTCCTGTGAGTGTTTTCCGACATTCACCTGTCCGAATATCCCAGATCTTGATACTCTTGTCGCGACTACCACTGATAATCTTGTCTTCGTCAAATTGGATACAATATATTCCCTCCACATGCATATCCAATACATCCGCCGATGCAGTGTTAGGAGGGAAAACGCGCATTTTGCATTTGCCATCACGCCACTGCTTTGCAATTAAACTTCGGTTGCGATATAGACGGCGCCAATTAATATAGCGCTTTCCGGTCTCTTCATCATAATGATACTGTAACGTTTCATCATATTTTAAGCTTTTTCGGGATGTGGACCGGCGTCTGGAGGTATGATCTGTCTGTCTCTGAGAGGGTGATGTTGGGCGGATCAACAAAGCGCGACGAGAATGGCTAGCGGAGACGCTTCCACGCGTGTCAGGTGCATTGGCGGACCGTATGCCAAATGACGAATCCCGTATCGTTGAGCTCACGAGGGGTTGTGAGCGCGAATGTGACGATGGTGCAGCCAATGATACTGGCTGAGGAAATGGTATGGGAGGAAATGCAGCAATTCTACGGCTGACATTAGTGTGTATAAGATTTGATGAAGATGTCGTAGGGGATACTGTCGGGGTTCCGGATGAAGATGGTGTGACAGCGGAGCGTGTTGTTGGTGACACTGGATCAAGTCTAAGATTAACTGCTGAAGAGGATGGATATTCGCCGTCTTCTACGTCAGCAATGACTACTTCTTGTAAAGAAGAAGAGGAGGAGGAAGAGGAAGAGGAAGATGGAGATGAGGATGATGATATTGTAGTGCTCGCCTGTTGTGATTGCTGCAAAGTCCGTCTCTGGCGGAGGCGAAAGAATAAGTCACCTGTTCTCCGTAATGGTCGTAATCTCCCTGAAGGCGCCCCTGGCATCGTCGGTAGCGCTGCGGGATCATACATGGATGCGGTAGTTCGGGCCAGTGGGACAGGTGCTAGAGTAGGTCGAAGTTGACTGGAGTCATGGCTGTTATGGGTATGTAGTCTCGATGAAGACTCGGATGTGTCTGGTGAGGACGTTTGTTTTGCTGTTGATGACAATGATGTTTCGGAAAGATATGTATCTATAGCTTTCTGGTCGTATTTCCATCCTTGCGACACATATAATCGATACCAAAGTCGTTGATCATTGCTTAGCTGTCGCCATCGTCTCGATACCCGAGACATCCGGGTCAAAGTGACTACGTCAACGTAACTAAGGATATGAAGAGATATTTCGGAGGGTAAAGCCTATGTTAAAAAGGTAAATCACATTAATAAACGCTTCTGGCAATCTTAAAATAATTACACTAAAGAAATCTCGATGAAGCAGTGGGGAAAGCCTATCGACAACGCCGGATGCCAAAGAGCGGTTGATGGAAATCAGTAGACTATAAGCGCACTCTAAGATATAATTAGAACCATGGACCATATTATGCTGCTATTACAAGCAACTATTTTGTAAGAGGAAGAAGCAGCTGATTACCTGCTTTCTGTTCGTCACTTAGGTTCTTTATGGAAGCGGGCACTTCGAAACGCTGTTCTACGTAGCCTTCATCGGCTTGAACAGCGAAATCATAAGCTGTGGCTGGCATAAGTATGGTGAAGCTGAGCGTTAATAGGTTAATCTGGCACAACCGTGCGCTTACTCGTACATCGTTCTTTTCGCATAGGGATTGGATTAACATTTGAATTGTGGAGAGGCATCAAAGAGAGGCAAGGAAAGGAGGTGAGAAGGGAATAGAGGGCTTTTCGCAATGATTTGCGCCGCTTAAAAACCGCTTTGGCGCTGGCGAATAGGATACGTTTGCGCTGACTGGAAATGAATCCTGCGTCCTTGACTTTTTGCATTGATAATACAGTACTTCTATCAGATAACTAAAGCTCACTGTCACAGATGTAGCAAGACCAATCTCTTTTTTCATCTGTTGGTAACATATACGAAAGGATGTACTTAGTCAAGGTGATAGTTGCCTGCACACGGGCAGATATTAGCGGAGGTTGATCTGTTAGGGAGAAGTACTTGATTAAGAGTATTCGTCTTCCTTTAAATGTCAGTTCTTCAAAGCAGAAATGTAAAATACAGCAACTGATGCCATGATTAAAAGAAATGCATATTCGACATATCCTACGACTACGGAAAGCCGTTTTTAATTGTATATTAGGGAAGGGCAAAGAACAACAAGGAAATTAGCAATGAGTATCCAGCTCTCATCTATAGAACACATAGGCTGCGTATTATTTTGGGCCGAGTTGCATTATTTGTTGACGAGACAGATTCATTAATGAAAACGTATCACGGTATAGCTTCGTATAGAAAGTACCAGTAAATAAAATCGGACAAGCAAAAGAGTCTAGTATTGTCTTTGATGTTCTACTCACGATATATGCTCGGCTGTCTAGCAAATAGGATATACTACATGTGTAAAAAGTTGTTCGCATAAGGAAAGTACAATAATCTGCTTGTTATGTCTTCTCTAGAGATTTTATTGCCCACTGAGTAATGTGATAACTAAGGTACTAATGTGAGAGCCAGTCTATTCGACGTGAAAGTTGTCATAATCAATGATGAGTCCCTTTACCAAAGGTTAAGATGGCAGGGAAGCCACAGATTAGCTAATATTATATAGCTAATCGCGACCCTAATACTGGCAAACACATGTAGTGCACAATTTCCGCAGGCTGACTGGGTTTATCGCATTCATCGTCATACTGACCATTACCCAGAGAAACATTTCCTTTCTAACACACAGTAAGCAGATCTAAAGCTTATAAACCAGTGTCTTGTCTCAACGCTATATAATTCAAGCTCTCAAGATCGCCTCGTCTCCGTGTTGTCATCTGGCATACTATTTTTTTCTCTTTGATAAATTGGAAATCCATACTGCTCTTTTCTATTTTGTTATCTTACATGCAATCTATAATACACAAAGGGGTAATTTGGTTCATTACGATACTATACTGTGAAGGATATCCCTCTGATCTTGAGAAGCTTTCTGTAATTCAAGCACTCTTTGTTCCATATTATCAATAACCACTTGCGCCCATTCCATTTTTTCCAGGTGGTCACGCGGGCGACGGCTCCATGCACCATCATTAACCGAAGGAAGAGCGTTAGAGACCATGAATATCCTGTATGCCATCCATACGTTCGTCAACAGTGCTAGTATTGTAAAGATCACCAGGATCTGAGAAAAACGTAATTCATTCACCAAGTTTCCAGCTTTGGATGAGATCGACGACATATGGTTAGCCTCTTTCTCTGTTTCAGTTGCTTCATTCACTGATTCGTCTCTAATTAACTTCTGAACCAATTCTGGCTTCTGCAGCACTTGGTGCAGTTGTGTGTAAAACCGCATGTATTCGTCAGTCACCCCCTTTTCAATAATGGCTATGTTTAAGAAGTAAGTACTAAATATATCCAGATAGATAGGAGACATACAGCTGACCAGTCCGCTCTTTGTAAATTCAATTTTATATGTGACCAGCACACGAACTTTGTTTTTACGAACGCGGGTAATGCAGGTGCGTGTCTTCACCAGGGAAATGGTGTTAGAGGGTGTAGAGGCAGTAGTAAGGACACAGACGTAGTAAGGCAGTTTACGGTGAACACGTTCATCTCTGAAATGGCAGTTTACTGTCTTCACGCCTGCTTTAAGGAATCAGCACAATGTAATGACTGTCAGATATAATATATCATTACCGCCATTGGCTCCAGGCACAGATCGTTGATAGAAACATTCACGAACACCATGATTATATCGCTTCAACTTGATGTCTAACGGAAAGAAACCGTTCAACTTCTACTTTATCCTGATGCGGATCTAGCAGACATACCATAAGATTGTTCCATATCTTTCAGGTATCTTTCCATGAAATGGCTGGCAAACAATATCTTGTACATTGTTTCAACGCTTTGACCATACGTGGCATCAAGTGCAGTATATGGGTAGACATCACCACGACTGGCACAGGGACAGCGTCTGTGCTCATTGGTGTGGAAAAGTTTAGGCTCTACTTTCTTTGGTTCGGACACTACTTTTTCAGCGTAGCCGGAATCAAGTGATTTTGCATTTGGTGTTTCCTCTGGTAACCATGGATCATCCTGGGATTGATGCTTAGGAATAGCCGTAGGATTAGCTACGTCTATATCTTGTACTTCATCCGTATCATTGCTATTCACCGACTCATCCGAGTTACTAGCAGAGTCAGACACGGAAGAAAAATAGTTGCGACGGGTTTCCCAAAGTCGTACCATCTGGTCGTAAGCTTGATCACGGGAAAGAAATGAGGCAAATACGTGCTAATTGCTGTCAAAACATATTCACTTATTCATTTTTAACTTACTTTTGCAGTATGTGTGGATATTTGAATGCCGTTAGGAATGATACGTGCTGTCATGCGTTTTTCAATGCCAGTTATCTCGGAGTATCCAATGACCAACTATTCAGGTTCATCGGAGATTTTTAAGTGTCTGCACTTCTAAAATTTCCATCAACCTTACGTTTGTCACCCATCCAAAAATGTTCGATTTGAAGCAAATATGATGCTCGGAAACATAAATGTGACCTTGTAGGAGGATATCTTTTTGCAAGGCACACTTGTAGTCTGTTTAATGTATTGTTTGCTGAGCATGTTTCTAAAGATGGTAAGTGATGGTTGTACCAAACTTACCTTCAATAAGCATGTCATAGTCCGGTACACTACGAAAAAGCGCGTGAAAATCGTCGTTACGCCTGGAACTGGCCAAGGTATATTCACATCTAGAGGCAATCGATCCAGGCGCAGTAATACCTATTGAGGAATCTTCTGAAATATATCCGCCCTGCCCAGAGGGTGTGATACCACTTGGTATACTGCTGCTTTTATGTTGAATAGAAATTGATGTTTTTTCATCGGATGACGTATCTTTATAAAGCGCTGGCGCGGAAGACTGCGACCGCAAAGATTTTTCTGCTGTGGATGAATAATTACTGTCGCTGGCCTGCTCTTGTGTGTTTTTCCTGCTGAGGATCGAGTGAGCTGACAGTCGTTGTAATAACTTAGGACGTGTTGGAGGGATGTCAAGGGCAACACTGGCATTGCCGAGATTCCTGTCCTGGGAATCTAATGACGATCGTTGGGATGCGTGAGGCATTGGAGATATGGGCAGGTGTTGGGGGGTATACACTTAGCAATGGGATACAAGAGAACGCCCAGAAATCAAAAAGAAGGTTTGCGCGGTCAATTCTATCGAAAAAGGGGTATAAATGGATTCAATGTCAGCCAAGTCTTTAGTCTGCACAAGAGAAAAAGTATGACACGTTACCATTTGATTGTATATGGAGGGACACTGTAATATACACACACTCTGAATACAAAACTCATTGACCTTTGACCAAATACTTCAATTTTCGTAAAGCTATCTAATTTTTCCTTTGAGCCATTAAACCGCTGGGCCTGAAACGGGGAAACCCGCTTCCTGAAAAAGCAATTATTATTGTTTTTTCCTTCTTAGCAATGATAATTTCCTCCGGTAGTGATATATCCACCTTTGCCATTCAAATCTAATATACTTAATAATTTGTGGTACAAAAACTTATATGCCCACACAGGGCCACGTAAACGCCGGATATCCACGATATATAAACCAGGCAAATTACGAAATCGGCAGATTTCAACTACAAATCGAACCTCTTCACCAGTATCAATGCTAGGATTTCCATAAATTGGTTCTCTGTCCGGTGATATATCTCCATTGGTTAGCAAGCCAGACAAAAAGGATGATGTGTTAGTTGGCACCGCCTTAATAGATGCCAACGAAGAGTCTGCACTAAGCTGATCAACATTTTCGGATAATATATCGCTCACTTGGCTATACTGGCTATGGCTGAATCCTTTGTATATCCCACGTTGGCTACGCGGCAACTGAGTCTTTGCTTTTCGCCGTGAACATTTGATTTTATAGTAACCATCCGTTTTCGTGTCAATACCGAGAGCCTGCAGTATCTGCATCACATCTGCAAGTACCTGCGATGGCCGTCTACTCGTTAGGGCAGAGCGATCCACAGCACCACTATGTAGCCGGATTTTTTGCTCTGGTCTGTCCGACGTCACAGCTTTAGCAAGGGATGACAAACCGTCGACCGTTCGTGATCTCGTACCACGCCAAGATTTCGTAACATTCTGTATATTTGGCACCTGCACTGGTTGTTTATCAGCCCCTCCTGTATTAAACTTAGTGACCAATCTTTGCCGATATTGTGTTAGCCAACCGCTCACCCTGAGATTTCTTCTTGATCCAGCGCATGAGCTTTTTCCCCGTATACTTAAATACTTGCTTGCGCTCTTCTAATGGTGTACGAACAGGTACGGTAGCTGCCCCTGGAAGTGGGTAGGGATTGTTTCCTTCATCTTGAGAATGATTTCCTTTAACGCTTTGACATACAGATGCTACATCACTCTTTGGCTTGCCACTTGAGAAAAGTTGACGCCTCATAGTTTGCTCTGACTTGTAAATGTGTTCTAAACCATTACAAGAGCGATCTTGTTGTACTAGGGGTGCATGCAAAGTGTCATACAAAGCTTGCTGGGATAATCCTCTATCAAAACTAGCTTCTTGACGATTCAGGTCCTCCTGTGCGGATCTCGCCGAGAGTGTACTTATACGGGATCCTTTGAGGTATCTACGAATGGAGCCATATATATGAGAGTGTGGTCGCACCTTTGCCTTGCGAGGTTCGCTATCATGAACTTCCCGTATCCATTCAGGACGAAATTCATACGATGTTTCGGGAGTCGGAAATGCGTTATCTGTGGTTGCCGACGAATCATCTCCGCTCTTTGGCGTTTTATTTGTAAAGAAACCAAACAGCTTCTCGGCTGCACGGTGCTGTTTAAATGCATGAAACTGGACCGTGCCTGTTTGTTTAAATCTCTCGGCTGCAGTACGTCCGATCGAAAAGTGTCGAAATGAATAAGTACCATAAGTTTTAGCTGGACGAGCAAGTGGTGGAGATATCGCTGCCGATGATCGTTTTCTTTGCTTGTTGCATGGTTGGGGAAAGATTGAACTGGTGGCAGCATTAGCTTCCGCTTCTAGTTCCTCATGATTCTTTTGAAACAACGGCCAGTATTCCTGTAGCCATGGATGTCTCGTCACGGCGCTTATTGTACACCGTTTAGCTGGATCTGGAACAAGCATCTTGCGTAGTAAGTCTTTTGCGCCGTCACTAATAAAATCAGGGAATGCAAGCTGAGATGACAAGATATATCGGTACAATAAGTTGATATTGTCCCCATCAGGATTAGAAGGGTCGTCGTCAAAAGGCAAATAACCGCAGAGCATAGCATAGAGGATAACACCACAGGACCATATGTCAACGGCTGAACCAGCATATAGACCGTCGTTCACCACCAATTCAGGTGCGGCGTAACAAGGCGATCCACATGATGTTGCCATTAAGTCGTCAGATTCCGAAGAAAAATGATTTGCAAACCCAAAATCAGTGACGATAATATTACGGTTTCGGTCAAGCAGAAGGTTTTCCTGAAAACAGCTAATTGCATATGAATAAACGGAGCTCCTAAACCCACTTCGCCTCCTTCTCTCCAACGTCTGGTAGCCTTCTTTTTCTTCTTATCTCTCTTTGTTTCTCTCCATGTATCTCTTCCTCTCTATGATCTCCTTATCTCCTTGTGCATGATCATGCATCATTCAACGTCTTACCAGCTTCAGGTCTCGATGCACAACACTTTTCTGGTGCATGTACTGCACGCTACTTATAAGCTGCGCAAATAACTTTCTTGCATCTTTTTCTTTAAGGTAACGATTGGCTAAAATATATTCAAATAGTTCACCACCTACACCGAGCGATAGATATTTAGTATGATAACATCTCTGCTTCCCTAAAATACAGTATATACCTGATGCATATTCGAGAATTATTCCAATATATTTTTCTGTATGTACAACATTGATCAACCTGACGATATTTGGGTGCCTTAGTGTCTATCGTTTCCGTTTGTTAGCAAAGAAGCCCTTCCCATATCTACGTTCATGCCTTCAGCACTGCAATCTCCCTTTCCACCTTGTTCAACCGTGAAGTTGATGGAGTGATGCTTTCCTTTTTAATCAATTTGATGGCTACCTGCTCGGAAAGTGAGTAATCCGAGAGAATAAGCCATTCGGTCTATTTTTTTTTTTTTTTACCTCCTCTCCAGTTTCTGGATGGACTCCCAACTTGACTTTACCGAACTCTCCTTCTCCAAGAGTTTGAAGAAGCTTATATGGGCCCAGTTCGTAATGTCGAGGGTATTTTTTGGTTGGCACGTTTCTGATGCAGCCAGATTCCGGTCGCTGAGCATTCATGAAAAACAAAAAAAGGAAGCTAAGAAGTTGAAGAAGAGAAAGAAAGAAGCACTATTGTGAGATCCTTTTAAAATATGCGGGATCAATAATAAGGGGAGCGTAAAAGAAAACATCGAAAAAGAAGACACTGACAGATTGTGCTCATAAGGGAGAATTGTGACTAAATATCCAAGTACTCTACTGTCATCATGCTGGCCTATCTTGCCGTCAAGAAAAGCTTCTTGCTGATTCCACTCATTTAACGCAGCTTGCTACTTAGCTATTCTAGCCCAGCCATAGGTCTGATGCAAGGCTGCAGCCTTTAGTGCCAAAGTGCAACAGTTGTTGACAATTTTTGCTTTTAGTCCAACCTAGGGATTTTTAATTAGCTTCCCTCCCCCCTTCTTGCCCTTCGCATTGGAATATAAGCAATATGTCGTGCAAAATGATGACTATAAGTAATTCATTGGCTAAAATCAACAGGTAGGCTTGTTATATCGCATTTATCACTCATAGAAAAAAGTTTGCAAATACGTATAGTACCCAGGTGCACAAGGAAAAGGTCATCATTTGCATATCTGGTACTGGAACCTTTGTCGCTGAATTACTGAGTCCTTGATTACCACTTCCTTCTAGATTTGGCACGATCTTCGCACACTCGCTTAGGTCATTTCTTCGAGGTGCCACTGGCTGAGCGTAACCGTCGAAATCGCAACTATTACGTTGTTTGTTCTCTTGCGTATACAAATGATACAACCAGCTTAATTTGTCCGACGGAGCACAAAACGAATATGCACCGTATCTGCCATTTTCTCCATCGGCACTGATATCCATACACGATACCATACCACATAGCATATCGATCTGTGCCCCCAGGGCACTCGTGTTATTGGCTCCATTAGTATTCGTGACCTTGTTTGAGGCTACACAAGCTAGATTGTTTCGCATGCAGTCGCACGCACCCTCGGATGGCGTTGGTGGGAGGATAGTGGACGCTTTCCATGTATCAGATTGAGCAGGACAACCCGGGGTTGAACGTTTTTCCGCCTCGCTCATCTTTCTTTGTGGTAGATTCACTTGTTGTAGCGCCCTCTGTAAATGAGCATAATCTTCTAACAGCTCGGCGTTTCCCTTTGAGTCGATCTTAACCAGACCGTAGTTATTCTTTTCCTGGGTCCACTCATATACCACGCCCCCCGACCATACGTTGTTCATTTCGGGTCCATAGATGGCAGATACTTCGCCAAATTGGCGAGGAAGGACCAGATTGCATCCATACTCAGAGAGAAACACAGGCTTGCTGTAGCCTGCAAACTCCGCCGTGCGATCTGCATATCCCGACTTTTGGAACGTCGAACCGCCACACCATTCATAAAGATTGACACCAAAGAAGTCGGCCTGTGCGTCTTCTTCGCCGCAATTAAAGTAGTCTTTCATTGCATCACGGATGTGCTCGTCGTCGTTACTTGCATAGCCAACCGGGATATATCGTTTTTGAGTGGTACGGACGTAGTGCTTAATGTCGCGTATAGCAGCCTTGACGAACGGCGACGCTTGAGTATTGGTTTTGTCATTTGTTACCTCGTTTCCGGCAATAAAAGCCAGTACATTATCATACTTTCCAAAAGCATCGACGACAGCTTTGTAGGCGTTATAAAGGAATAAAGTGTATTGAGGCTGTTTCCGGTTGATAGAAAACTTTGGAGTGGCTATGTCCAATAGAAGATACAAGCCGTTGTCCGCAAAGGATTTCATGCATGCATCGTGGTCCTTTTTTGGATCAACTTCGTAAACACGTACCACATTTAGACCGAGCTTTGCCATTAGAGGCGCGTCACGCGCGCAAGCTGCTGCATCTGTTAAAGGATCTAAGATTGAACTACTTGAGCTTCTAGGCTGGTAGGCCACGCTAGTAAAGAGCAAAATATGCTTAAATATTTAAGCTATTACTATTGTTTTGCCTACCCTTTAATGAAAAATTGAGTTTTTGCCACAGAGTCAAAAAACTGGTGTCCGTTGATGACTATCGGGTTCAACGCATTGACCGTAGCGGCAAGCAAAATAGATCCAAGTAGAACAATGTGATGCACCATAGCACAACAAAATAGAATTTGATAGAAAAGGACAAAAAGTAAAATTTCTTTGGAATGTTCATATTGTCGACAAGAATGAGTTCAGTCACGTACAAGCAATTGATTTCCTTCCGAGACCATGCTTCTCGTTTTATCCCTTATTTTTTCAAATATAGGCAAAACAGGTATCCGTTAGATTAGTACAATGACACAAATGAAGTAGTCTAATCTGGTACTTTAAGCAAATAGTCCTAATGTTAATTTCCGATAACTAGCACTTGTGCAAAGCAAAATGGATATCGTTAAATTGGCCTTGATCGAAATTTTTAGAAGCTGAGTATACGTCCTTGTATAGCAATTCTTTGATTGTAGGCTTCCTTACTCAACGTTAAGACTACTGTATCGGAATATTGACAATTTTGAACATAACTGGCTCGGTAAAAACCGGATGTCAGTAAGGATGATCTTCCAAACTTATTTAAATTCACCATTGATTTTCTTCTTGCTATCATACATCCCGTTATTGAAAACCTGAGCATAAAATAATTCCACGTTCCTGACAGAGCAGTGCAAAGAACGGTATCGAGCTTAAAAGACGTTGCGTGATAATGAAAAGAACGGTTACTGGAACCATATCCAACCTATACATGTTATAGCATAGTTTTTCTATCCTGGTCCTAGCAAGGTGAACCATCAATAATCTCCCAGCAATCAAAGATGCTATCGATATCACATTGCTCCAAATACCTACAAGCATTGATCCATTGCTGTGTCTAGTGGCAGAAGGATATATAACATATAAATTCCCAATTAAGCAGAAAGCTTGCCCAACCATTGCAACATTGCAGAAATTACGCCGTGCAAGAAGTTCACCTATGTCCTACTTATGATGTACTTATAGAGAAAAGCTGATTACTAATTTACTAAACATATCGTAAAAATCGCGACGCCATGCCATGGCTTTACAGGCCAATCGCTAAAAACGTTTATTTACATTGTCGGAAGAGAAAAGATTAAGAACAGGTCTAGATTTACATCAGCAAATAAAATACAGAAATTAGCGCAAAATGTCTATCTTGCGGCACGGCTCACAGGGGAGAACACTTGTGGGGCCATTGGTTCTACATCGGCAATAAGTGGTACTGGCGCTGGAAGAGTAACAGAACGTCGTTCATAAGCAATGAGAGGCTCCGTTGTAGCTGCATCGTCGCTTCCATATACAAGCATGGTGGTCGATCTCGAGGCTCGGAAATTGTCCCTGCTACTTCCGGGGCTTGAGGACAGTGGGATTGGTGTAGTAGGGATAGGAGACCATGTTCTGCTAGATCTCTCCGTGATATTTGCTGAAGAGCGACCATGTCTCGTAGTTATGTCATCTATATGATCTGGTTCAAGCCTCATTGATCTATATTGAGGTCTCCATACAGCCATACTCGCTGGAGGTTGACTCGATCCGTGTAACTCGTCAACTCCCAACCCAGTCATCAATACTACAAGATTTTTGACTGGAAGGGCAAACATCAGCAAAAAGACCAGGAAGTGTAATGCGACCTGAGTGTAAGCGATACGCTGTTTATCTCGATCCAATACATGAAAAGAGTCCACATACGCCAGATTTAGGAGAACGATGATCAGCCGTAAAAATCCGAAAAGAGTGTATTGATAATTGATATGCTGATCGCAATGAGGATGCTTGACAATATGAGTACCGAGAAAAGCAATTTCGACCAATATGATCACAACAAGTTGTCCTACGCCGTTTGCTTGGAAGAGGCCCACCATAGCTCCAACAACGAGTTTGTATACAATGATGACAATGAAAAAGTAGAACTTGTCGTCCGTAAAAGTGTTGTAAAGGGATCCATAACGGAGTAAGAGAGTGATACGGGAATAAATAACTGAAGGCGGTCTGATGCCTAAGAGAACAAATGCGATGTAGCCTGGGAACAAAAACAGAGGAAACACAAGCACTAAGGCGGCCAAAAGAAGGAGATACCACTTTGCGTGAAGCATTAATTGATAAAATGCTGTTGTCACTAGAGGTAAATAGAATAATGTCAGGATGCGGACGGCAATACCTGCAAAACGGCAGTTAGAAAGACTATGCTTTTGTGCTTGAAGTAAAAAGAAGCATTACCTAAGGAGAAGTCTAGCATTCTTTTAGAATTGGCTTGTTCAGGCCAGTGTTGCCTCAGACAGAACATAACGATCCATAAAACGCAACACAGCAAAATGCAGAAGGAGAAAATGAAGAGAAAGAAGACAAGGCACGTCAAAAATAGATCGTTCGTGTCGACGCCAATCGGAATCGTTGTGTTAGCCATACCGGTACCAGTGACATCAATATCAGGTTGAGAATTTGATAAGGACACATTCGTTGCAGGCATATGTATAGCAGTGAATGCGTGGCTCAACCATTTGGTCGGAAACAATAGAAAGCTCCATGCGAAATTTGAGGCAAACAAACGATAGAATGCTGGGTAAGAAAGACTTAATAGTCCTGTCGCAAATATAAATTGAGCGTGGTATATCAGATCAAAGAATCCAGGTGTTTTCAATCGAACAGCTGCAGGTAGCATGGCGTAATTTGACGTGAATAGTAGGATGTCACGTCGAATATCGGTCAGTGACATAAAGGAAGCAAGAAAGGAGACAAGAGCGGCAAATAGGGTGAATCCGACGGGTAAAAAGATAAAAATATACCGCCATGTTGCGTTTTGGTAACCGACTGGCCCTAGAGATACGCAAGTTAAACTTCCCTGATCTGCTGTCCAGGCGGAATAACGTCCTATAATATCTGCTAAGGGAAGGCTGATATCGGGCAATGGAACAACCTAAAATATGCAAGCTAAAATTAACACTGGCGCTCAGTACGTGAAGCAGCTTTTACCATGCCAAATGTAACATTGGTACCCTGAGTAACAGGACAGGAAGTAAGCACGTCTGGGCACAATCGATGTGGTTGACCTAAGATATATGTAAATCCAACCAGCAGTTCAAACTTGGCCGTTGAGAAAACTGCGTTGCACATACGTTAAGTAGAGCTACTGTATGTTTTGTTATCGGTACCTGTTTGGTTTTTGTTCAAATTATCAACAGTTATCGACGGAACCCCGCTGATGTTGAATGCGTATGTATTAGTTGAGGTGTCATAGAAACGATGCACCGAGGTAATGCTAAGGTTGGACTTCGGATGGCAGTATGTGAAGTTGCTGGAATCAAACGGTGTAGCATCCAGTGATGCAGCATTGGCTGATGCAAGGAGTAAGGCTAAGAGATACAGCCAAGCTGACATAACAAGGGAAGAAAGGCACGCAGTTTTCCTTTTACAAAACTCCCAAAAGCAGGCAAGAGCTGCAGGTCGTTAGATCTCCCTCAGTCTCGACCCAGCTTACGATTATGCGGTGACACAGAAAGAGAGAGAGGCGCTATTTACTTGGACAACCGGAATACCTCCGCCGAAACGAGACAAAGAGAGAAGGTGACTTGGATATGAATAAAATATAAACTAGATTCTAGTCCACTATATTCCATCCCGACCGATAAGTGCTTTTGTTCGCTTCCTTTGATCTAAATCTGTCCTTTCTTTTGCGTTTTTTTGTACCTAACGCGCCCGTGAGGATGTGCGTCTACACGGTTTTGCGTGCGTTCAAAATAATATACGACGATATGCACTTAGCGTAGAAATGCGTTTGACAGTCAGTAAATGCAGAGTAGAATACCTTTCCTTTTTTGTTTCCACAAAAAAAACAATAGCAATACCTGGCGTCGATCAGGAAAAAAGGTTCGGATTTAACCGCAATATGGCAACTGATGCTTTCTTCGTCCTTTAGCAGGTGGTTAGGATCTTTATAATAATGGTTCTATTTGATACTTTCTTAAAAAGCCATTTTACTGGGATTAAGTTTACTGCTTTACCTTTGTAAGCACAAAGTCTGTTGTATCGTCGTAGTTTAAAAAGCGAGAGTTCTCATTTTTGCAATAGGGGGATCTGATGACTAGTTTTTGTAGATCGAATCATTTTATAAGACAATATCATGACCGTATATAAAGAGCCAATCCAGCTTTAAAGATCTTGCACCCATTGACTTTGACTGGAGCTTATATCAATGTTAACAATACTGTATGTTGTGTCACCAGTTTAGGATGCGTTTAAGTAGCAACCGAATAAGCAAGTTTTCTAATCTAAAAAAAGTCACCCGTCTGTTATGTTGATATTTTATAAAAAAAATGTGGAGATAAATTAATGCGGTTACTATAGGGACACTATCACCAGGGAAATAACGAACGGTGAGTTTTCTTTTTTTACCTTCAGATGATCTTTATTTGATGAGTTTAAATGGCTATTTTTGAGTTACAAAGCCGAAAAGTGGGTCTTTTCTTTTTCGCGCGATCGCTTTTCGATTACAGTCATCCAGAGAATGGCCATTACTATGAAGAAAAAAAAATTTGGTTGCGGAGTTCAACGGAAAATGTGATGTTAGAAAAAAATCACCCCACTTCTCTAGCAACCCGATTTTGGTAATGGTTCTAAAGTCTCCCAAGACAGGAAGGGAACCTTTTTCTTTCTTCTAGACATCACACCATGGAAAGTTTTGCGCCGTATAACGACGAAAACGAACCTATGTCGTTTTTTTCCTTCGCACAATTTGACGCAGAACTTCAACAACAAGCACAACTAGCGTTACAACAAGAAGCTGAAGAGTGGCAAGACTTTGATAAACTATTACCGATTGATTGCAGTTCTTTGAGCTATTCGAAACTAACAACTCCATCCCATGCTATTTCTCCTGAACAATCCCTGTTATTAGACGGGCGATACGATCGAACGTACTTAAATCCTAACTCTTTTACCGAACCTCTTTTAAACGTACCACCGTTGACGTCAACATCATCATCGTCTTTTTCATCGATCTCTCCTAATTCTTGTGCATCGCCTCTGCCAGATCCAATGTTCTCTGTGCCATGGTCTGAAAATAAATATCCTAGCCCTAAAAGTCTGCTATCTTCACCACCACAACCCTCTATGAACAATAGCAGTAATGACCCTACTCTTGCTGGCATGGTGCCAGAACAGTTCCTTAATAATCAACCCTTTTTCCAACCTACAACTACAAAACGCGAGACTGAACCGGATGAGGCTATTCCAAATGATGAAAGCAAGTATATCTAACTTACTACATTCCTATTTAATTCTAACATTAATTCTATTAGAGAAAGAAAAGCTTCCTATCGAACGTCTCAAGCCTCAACCGGCGCCGACTGGCCCGAAAGGAGTTCGGCAACAGAAAAAAACGGCCCATAATGCCATTGAACGCCGATACCGGAACAACATCAACGATAGAATAGCTGAGCTTAAAAATGCGGTTCCTGCGTTATTGCATGCTAAACTTAAAGAAAATCGCCCTGGAACGAAACGCAATCGTTCAGAAGACGATGATGACGACGGCGATGACGGCGAAGAATACCTAGATGGCGTTGCAGTGGCGACAAAGCTGAATAAAGCCACTATTCTGCGTAAAGCTACCGAATACATTTTGCATCTCAAACGCACTGAAGAAAACATGCGCCGTGAGAATAGCTTACTACAACAACTCCTTGTCCAGATGCCAAATGGCCATGAAGTACTAAGTCGCTATCAGATACAAATGAAGCAGAGAGAGCAAGAATTGCACCGTGAAATACTGGAAAAGCAGCAACGAGAAAGAAAGGAACAACAACTACGCAAGGCAGCAAGTCGCAGAAAAGCTCGTCGAGTCGAGGACGATGAAGACACTGCATCCACCGGCAGCGATCCAACTACGCCACCCTCTAACAACATGAACCGTGTTTTCATGGCAGTCTTCATGGGTATCTCTTTCTTCTCGACGCAGCCATTGAGCGCTGGTCCCGTCAGTACTGACCAATATCAGAACCACAACCATGCCTCGCGTACAGCAGGCATTAACATGTCGCCTCTTTCTGCCACCGCATCGCAAACTTTTTCACACAGCGGTGAAATCCCTCAATCGCCCGTTTTATCATCGAATTCTACAGAGTCATTCCTGGGAGGATTGTTTCCATTGGAAGACGGATGGTAAGAATATTTACAGAACTCCTGTATAAAATATATATCATAATTAACTGAATTTATTGTAGGTCAACTATTCGAACAGCTGTATTTATACTGTGTCTTATTCACCTCTTGTTCCCAGCCATTAAGTACTGGTTTGCTTCTTTCAAGGTTAAACGAGTACAACGACCAAGAAGACCAGGCGCACCCCCCAAAAATTTACCACTAGGCACAATGATGTCTCGACCAATGGCATCAGCTATGGGCACTCTCACACCAGGAGACCAGAAATGCATGCAAATCTACGATATTCTTGTTCAATCGCTGGACGATGACAATGACATACCCCCGCAAACCACTACTGCCCTGATTTCTTCGCTAACGAAAGAAGCTTCCCGTTGGTTCGCCCGGCATATGTTTGGCTACGACATCTTGTATGATTCAGATTCGCAGCTGTCGCCCCAAGAAGAATGGGCTAAAGTATGCAAATGGGTCAAACTTAACGAAGTTGAATGTCTAGGAGGTACTGTGAAAGAAAAAAAAAAGCTCTTATTAGACCCTAACCAATCATTTGTAGGTAACCCTAATGTTACACGGCTGTCTATGTTACATTCGTGTATCAAGACCGTCAACCTTGTGGAGGCCTTAGATGAAGACGAGCATGAATATGTCGAGCAAGCAAGATCGCGAGTCTATTCAACAGCAGCTATGCAAATGGCATTGACAATCCCTGTACATTCACTGTCCGAAAGGTTTTCGCTATACTTTTGGCATCTAGCTATGTATGAAGCCAGTGCAGACGACGAATTAATGCGGCCATTGGTTTGGGATTGTCGACAGGACGATGCAGAAGACCAAATGGAAGTTATGCTTGACTCCCAAGCCTGGATAGAAACATTAGAAGTAATGCGACATCAAAACGGATGTCTCGGCCGCAGGTCCCATGGACTATCTCTTTCATTGACAGCACCTGTCCTTGTGCCAGTGGCCATTCTGTCTACCCTTCATCTTCTGGATAACTTGCAAACACAGTTCGGTCGTCTAATTGTCTCCATCACAGGTGTCCCTCTAACCACTGTTGCTGCATCTCAAAACGGTGCTGATTTCAGTGAAACTGCATTTGATCATGTCTTGACAGTCACTGCACCTGTCCAAGACGCTGATAATGACCTACAGCGTTTGGCTCGCTGGCTTGCTGCTGTGGGTGCCATCGTAGAAGCTCTGTGGAAAAGCGATATGGAGACCGCTGAAAAATGGATCCCTACGCTAGTGCAGCGAGTTCCCCGCTCGGTTGTGGCCATGGAAACGAATGACATGGACCCCGTGAACCACAAATCTCGTATGAATCAACTGGATGAACTTATGAAGAAGAGCATGATACACATGCTTCTAGGCGCACTTTTGCTGAAACAGTCGAAACTGAAAGAAGGTGTCAGTGAATTGCGTAAATCTGGGGATTTCCGACAAAGCATCAAACGTTTACGATCATCTTCCCGGCAACAAACTGACAAAACTGCATGTGGTACAGATTTGGAGAGTGGCGCCATGGCTTTTGCCGAATTCGTAGTAGCTGTCGCTGGACTAGAAGCATGGATTGCTGCATGGAATCTTGCGAATACTATGAAAGATGCTAAAGAACGTGAGCAATGGGAACATGATGCTATCGAGCAGGTTGGATGTCAAAGTCTATTACTGCGACGCATGATGCGCCGCCATCCTTCGTTGAATGACCTGCCTTCGAATCAGGCTATTGTTGACCGTCTGAGCAGACTAGGATACTTTGTTTCGCGGCAGCTAGATGAAGCTGACTCGGCATATGAATGCTCAGAGGAAGATGATGAAGGAGACTACAATGAGTCATCAGATGATGAATTCGATGTAGATCTCGACCAAGAAGAGCTGCGAACCCGACGAGCAAGTAAAGCCTTAGATATACTGCGAGGTCTCGCATAGACAAAATCTCCCTTTGCTACCTAAACTATCTTCCTTATTATTACCTCTCCCCGCTCACTTGCTCAAAGTTATCCCCATTACAGCCATTTGTATGATTTCATCTCGCATATATTTAATCACTAAAGAATCTTTATCTCGGTATACAGTACGTTACATTGTACAAGAAGCACTTTTCAAATTGGCAATCTTGATGTAGTATTAAACTTGGTATTAGTATTATGACAATCTTGGCTGTCCGCTCCAGGTTGCTACCTAAGGCACGTTTTTGCCAACAATGCAATATTTGAGCATGCGGGTTCAGAGTTGCCGAGCTATGCGCTCTTCCTTAGCGACATTTGAACCATTAAATCCATCCGATAACTACTTTTCTCTGAAGAATGCTCAGTTTAAAGCAATGCTAGGAATCATTTTTGTACGCTCGCGAAAGAGATTGATATCGAGTAAGGCTTGTTACCATCACTATTCGACTCCGTCGGCAATTGCTTCACACACTTAGTGACAGACTCGCAAATTGGCATATATCTGTTGTGATGCATAAAATCTGATTTTTCGATATTTTTGGCAAATTTTGTGTACATGATGTCCTAAGCAACTTTGTTCCAAAGAATCGAACACTAGTACTTCTTAAAGTTGGTGTAATTAATGAAGGTTGTGTACATAACTTCGTTCTTTTACTGACGTCATGCCGAAAGAAAAAAAAATGGAATCACTTTTCTCGTCTTTTGGATACGCTGGGAATCCCTTCGTTTGTACGCTAAATGTCTACTAGCACTTTTGCACCTCTCTTCGGCTCACAGCAAGGACAAAGTCAACCCTCCGCGTTTCAACCGCCCGCGCCTGCTTCTACTAGCTTTGGCGGTTTTGGCTCTACCCAGGTTTCCGCCTCTCAACAGACCGTCCCTACATCTACTGCTTTCGGAGGTTTCGGGACTCAACAGCTTGCCACATCTCAACCCACCACATCAACTCCAGCTACTTTTGGAGGTTTCGGAACTCAAGGTGCTACGACCTCTCTACAACAAAATAAACCCGCATCGACTGCATTTGGAGGCTTCGGGGTCCAAACGAGCACAACTGCTCAACAACCAGCGACAACATCATTCGGTTCAACGGGCTTCGGATCATCAGGCTTCGGATCCTTTGGAAGTACATCCTCGATTCAGACTCAGCAGCAACAACAGCAACAACAACAACAACAACAACAACAACAACAAGATGCACTTCTGGACCTGAAAGCCGCGTTTCCCGATTCTAAAGTACCACATTACATCGTACGGCCAAATGGAATTCAGCACATTGCCGTTCCGCCCAGTTTCTTCCTGGGAAGCCATCACAAAGGGAGTGAGCACTATAGCGGCACTACTCAGTATAAACCACGCGGTTTCTTCAAACCAATCGACGATACCTCTAGGTCAAGCGGTGAGGTCGCATTTAAACCGTTCTGGGAAGAAACCAAAGTGCTTCCTGGATTCCTGACTGGAAGTGGGCAGGTTAGGACAGCAATTATATATCTTACACTTTCAGGTGCTAATTACTTATTATAACAGTCTTCATACAAAGGTGAAAATCGAAAGCGATTGCTTGAAGATATTAATCGCTCAATGTAAGCTTAACGGATGCACTATAAGATTTTTGACATCACCTTTCCTTAGCGAAAAAACAAGCAACAAGCGACCAAAGATACCCGAGGCCGGTCTATTTGCAGCCAAGGAAGGAAGCTTTGGTTATCGACATTATTCAGAGGAAGAATGTAATGCACCGCCGGTTTTATCAATGTGGGACGTTGGCGTGAACCCATCTACGATTATCACTCCTGCAAAGAAGGGCACAGTTGCTTCAAGTACAACGTTAGGCACAGATAGGTAAGTACTTCTTCAACCTGGTGTAAAACAAGGTATAAACAGTCCATCGTACAATTAGCGTTCCATTACGTCCGATTGCAAATGGAGACGAGTCTTCAACAGTGAACGTGTTTGGATTCCCATTGGAATACACTTCTTCGGTTCTTGAACATCTAGCACAACACGGAGAGATTGTCGAACATCAGCGTTCCAGCGGAAGTTGGATATCCGTTACATATCGAACTGCCGAATCAGCTCGAAAAGCGTTGAAGGATCATGGAAAGGTGATGGCAGACGGGTACATGATTGGTCTGGTGCTAGTGCCATCTAGTCAAACAGCAGCAAAACAGCCGATTCAAGGCATCGCTCCGGAAAGCACGGAGAAAAAAGCGACAAATCTTCCTCCAGGTGTATATCAAAAGCAAAAACCCGGGCTGTTACACAGTTTAAAAGAAATTTTATTTGGATGGTAATGTGAATCCATTTGTAATGGGTGCGATGAGAGACATTGTCGCGGTTAAGTGTAGTTACGAAGAAGATGAACGCGACAAGGGGTTACATCATTGAACATAGAAGCAGACCGTTTTAAATACATAACATACCTTTTTAGCCGCATACACCTCTATTAAAGACGTTTCGCATATTCCGCTTGTTGCATTTCCAATCTGGAGCAGGATGAGACGGAAAACGAAGATTCGAGAAACGCAATTCTAGGTGGACATGAATGTTTTGGGTAAATCATGCTTCCTTTTGCTGCTTCTTTGTTTCTGCAATAATTTCTTGTTAATTCAGTGCAGCAACGTACATGTGCTCGTGTGTAACCTGCTTTCCATATCCCTGAAGAACTAAATGTATGTGGACGCGAAAACACAGCTTGCCATATCGATTTGGAAAGTTTATGTTATACATTCAAAATAGTATAGAGGAAAGCAATGGAGTTAAAAGGCCTTTCTAAACTATATGAGGAAATGACCGTAAGTATTGCAAGAAACAAATGGTGTAAATGAGCCATCCAGATTCAGGGACTTCAGCATAAACGTGGATTATATCCCGTACATGACTTCTAGTTGGTCTCAGTATCGTAAAAAAAGCCGGACCCTAGTCCTACGGGAACGGGTGGTACGTCCAAAGCAGTATGCGGCACCTCGACACGATCACCAGCGATCTGTAAGAGTTTCACCTTCACGCCAATTTCGGTCAAAGCATGCAAATACTCAGCCGTATCTTTGCTGGTGATTCCTTTGTCTAATAACATACTGAGACCATCTTTCCATTCTGAAGCTTGCGCAGAAGAAGAACAGATAAATTCTGCAAGTGGTATCACAGATTTATCTGCGTATAGACCAAATGAAAGTGCGGAACTGTCATTGATTGACATCATCTGCGACGGATGTCCGATAACACTTGCATTTGATGGTTTCCGTAACGATTTAATCTCTTTAACCATGCTGAGATCGATCTTGTTGGGAAGCTTTTCGCAGCTCCGGAATACCAGTGGATTCTTTTCCGCAAAATCACCGTATTGAAGACATTTCTTGGAAGGACTTAATTTGTAATAGCGCCAGCGCTTTCCAACGGACGTTGATGATGCAGGTCCCATGATCCCTAACGGTGAATTGGCTCCAGTTTGGTTCCCTAGGCTGCCTGTACTTGATACATTTGGGGCGATAGTTCCAGAAACCGATGCAAGCCGTTGGGCAGACAAAGGACACGGAAACCATGCGCCTACCAATAGGCAACTGATTCGCTGTTTCTTGATAAACTCGTATGATTGTTTATTAAGACGTGTACGAAGATTCCTGCCAGATGTCAGCTTCATAAACCAAATAGCTATGACTGTATTTACCTGATAGCTTCCCTTCCTAACAGATCATCCGCCCACTCAAGTTCCTTCAGGCGTCTGTCGCGAATGACTTGATACGGTGTACCAAGCATAATCCGGTCAAACTCATAAATATCCTTAATACCTTCGCTTTTTAGGACTGATCGCAACTGACTGCGGACAAGTGCTGATACTTTGGAGAAATCTGAAGAGGTTGCTTCCATATCCTGAAAGATGCGGTAAAAACATTGCAATGTGGTTCCATGAATATGATCAAAATTGAGTAAGGGCTGCTCAAACTCAGCTGCGATATCTAAAGTGGATTATGGTTATACACGACCTTTTCTATGCAAATACTTACATCCCGCATTAATATTCCAGTACCCACAGAGCAAATCCGTGACTTCGATACTAGCCTTGGCGAACGGACATCGCTTTCCTTCTGGTCGATGAATTTGTTCCAGTATCATCTGCTGCGTATTAATATCGAATAAGGTTTGGCTCAAGTCGTTCACTGACCTTAGCAAATAAATCTTCATTTTGTTTCATAAACGTGTGCATACGTTCTAGCCCAAACAACCCTGTACGACTAAACTCCCGCTGCGGTACCTCCGTCTATCCATTTTCATAAGGATCAGCTTTTACCATGCAGTCCATTTACCGAGAACCCAAGCTTCTTCCATTTTCGCGCTCCTGGGATCACAATATCTTTGACGTTAGCAGCTTCCCAAATATCATTGAGCATTTTCGCATGATGCGGATTACTCAAGGACACAGGTGTTCTCCGCCGCTTATGTGCATTTTGGATCAACGCGGTCTGAAACTCCAGCAAATGTTCTTTCAAGTCCTCTGAGGGGTGATCGTTCATAAGACGCTGAAATATCAATCAAAAAAAGGTCTGCAGTGGGATTCGCTACCATACCAGGATCGATTTTCGGGTATTCAGCTGTTCTATTGCATCTGACAATTCGCTTTGGTGATCTTCGGTAACATGTTTCAACATCGCTGTCAATAGTGCCAAGCTGTTTAAACATAGGCCGTAATCAGGGCTCTGTAGTCGCTGAACTAATGTAGGCAACAAATTTTTCTCTCGCTCCATAGCTTTATGAATGGTAGGATAACCATAGCAGTCAATGGCAGAGTATGACGTTCGATCCGCACAAACGATCTTGATAAGTAGTGCAGTAGCTGGCCGGCAAATGGTCACAAGAGCCTCGTTTACTACAATATGTGCGATATCTGCCACAAACTCATCGGTTAGATTATCCCAACCAGAGTCATGTTCCATGAGGGAAGTAAAAGAATTCAACGCATAAGCGAGAGTATTGCCACTAGTATTCTTTATGATCTCGCAAAGCGATTCTAATCCGCCTCGTTCGAGAAATTCAGCCGCAAAGTCCGGTTCCTTCAGAAAATGAAGTTAAGTAACATAAGATCAAGGAGTCCGTGCTGCTAGAAATACCTTTAAGTAATTCTGCAACGAGTAAGTCGCAATTTTGAGCACTTTTTCGTCTTTCGTTTGGCTATAACCACCTCCATGCGCAGGGAGATTAGCGCCAGTGGACATGCGTTTCACCAGTTTTTCTGCCTCCTCAGGCGTTGGGGCAGAATCAAATTCATACGATGTTCTTAAGCTAGCCATGCTTCAAGCATATGTGAATAGAGGCGGATCGAGGGTCGCTTTAAATTTCTCCTTAGCCAATGACGGTTCGGATGCGGGGTATCAACCATATATGAGTCGGAGTATGAGTTTCCTTTGCCCAGATCTACACTAGATGTTGGCAGATTGTTTGTTGTGCATTTCCTATGCGTTCTGCCGTTACTTTGCAATGTGCTTCCTATTGTTATAGTATAAATATGAAAATAAACATTGCAATAGAGCTAGTGACACAGGAGCCTTTGGAGCACATTCCGGGGTGGGAGGGGAAAAAAAGGGACTGAGGGAGGGAAGAGTTCATCTGCTGGTTTCGTACAATATCCATGTTTTACAGTAATAATATTGACCGCCATTTTTACTTGCTAATCTCGAATATACCACCAAAGTGACAGGCTATTGATTGTTTGCTTAGTTAGTGCTCCACAATTACAGTTAAACACGACGCGCATCTTTTCGCGACCTCAGATATTATCTGTTTTAAACAATATAAGGGCAAAAATATAGCATGTAACGACTGTATTTATACACATTACACTGTCTAGCTTAAAAAGATTTTTGGTGGAGATATTTCTGGAAATGACATACTGTGTTTTCGATGGATTTTTACGTTGTGCAAATACATCTTCAAAAGTGAACGGGCATGTAAGAACGTTTGGAAGCGGCATTAGACCTCCGCTATTTCGTCCCACGTTTCTCCGTCCGAACGGGCAGAGTAGAAGATAATGGTTTTTATACAATGTTATTTTACAAGTTGCTGTTCATTACACTTATTTAGGGCGAAAGTAAGAAAGAGACGTAGCTTGTTTGCATTTTTTCGTAACATATGAACTACTGCATTTTGGAATGACGTTTATCTCACCAGCATACTATAAACTGACACTCGAAAAGGGCATGAGTAATTTCAGCGGAACTGTTAAATAACCCGTAAATTTTCCCGTTCATCCTTTTCTTTCTATTTCTCTTTTTATCTCCAATATGATCTATCTCATCACTGGTGCCTCAAGAGGCCTTGGCCTTGAATTCATCAAGCAGCTTTCTGTCAGTGGTCACACAGTCATCGCCACCGCTCGTGCCCCAGAACAAGCAGACGAACTCCAGCTGCTTGCAAAAGAGAACAAAAACATCCATATTGTGGCCCTAGATACCACAAACAGCGAATCACTTAAAGTTCGTCTTCCATAACCCTATATCGAACATAATTAGAAGTATTAATTGCTCGAAATAGGCTGCGGTTAAGAGAGTAGATGAAATTACACCTAATGGTGTGGATATCCTTATTAATAATTCAGGCGTGGCTGGTCAACGTAACGTGCATGCGGAAAACACGTAAGTCAAGCCCAGTAGACCAACCTCAAAAACACGGGCACACTTATTTGTCTTATTTTTTCTCCAGAACTGCCCAGGATTATCTTAACGTGTTTCAAACGAACGTAGTGGGCACGTCGAACGTTACTCAGGCTTTCTTGCCTATCCTGCATAGACGTAACACGCGTTATGTTGTCAACATCTCGTCCATTCTTGGATCCATCGCAAACACGACGGGTGGTAATCAATCTGCGTACAGAGTGTCCAAGGCGGCGGAAAACATGCTTTCCAGAGTCCTTGCTAGTCAACTGAAGAAAGACAACTTCATCGTCGTAGCCATCCATCCCGGTTGGGTCCAGACGGACATGGGTGGCAAGGAAGCTCCTCTTACTGCGCGTGAATCTATTGCTGGCATGTTGAAGCAAATTGAAAACTTGAAACCAGAACAGAACGGAACTTTCTTCGATTATGAAGGGAAGACTTTGCCATGGTAAATTAACCTCATCACCGAACAACAGACTCGTTCCGTTGCAATACGATAATGCAAATGCCAATAAACAAGTTCATACAATTTTTTTTGAAATTTCGGCTGCTTTAGATCCGTTTTGCCATTTGGGCTTGTTCTAGCGCAGCCACTCCTTCTCGGGCCTTACTTTCTAACAAATGACGGTGATTGATCAAGGTGACCAGCTCCTCTTTATCCATTTCAAGCAGCATGCCGGTCACTTTGCCGGCCACCTTGGGATGGTTTGCGTGGCTGTTTGAAATCCGTTAGCTAAATAACGAAGGATGGCATATCTTCAACTTACACAACACGGAATATGCGCTCTCCTAGCATCTGCCTCTGATCAGCAGGAGAAAGAGCCTCGACCATAGCAAGTGTCAACGGCTTCTCTTCGGGTCTAGCCTGAGATTGAACTGGAGGAGAGGCAACTGCAGGGCGTGGTGCAGGTGCGGCTACTCTGGTTTCCGTTGGATAGGCGTTTCGTGTTGTTGATGGCACCGTATACGTGGGATACACTGATGCAGGATTAGCAGTGGGCTTTGGCTGCGACCACCTTGGTGGTCTTGGTTGAGCCATAGCTGGTGAAGCAAACATTGGTGCTGCAGGATGGACGTTAGCCGGTACGGCTGCGTACGGCTGCAGATGCAAAACAAATTAATACCATTGCAATACTCGCTTGTTCTCCTGTAGAAAGCGTACCTGCTGCAAATTCATGTTTCTTTGCATCATCTGGGCTTCCAATTGACTACGACGTTCTTCTTTTCTTTGGGCCAATGCAACATAGATAGGCTTGTTCGCAACCATGCGACCGTTCATCTCGGCAACAGCTTTTGTCGCTTCGTCCGCAGAACTAAAGCAGACAAATCCAAAGCCTTTCGATATACCAGTCTACGAACCAGTCAGAAACGCGCACCACTACTTCGATAGTCTGCTAAAACCTTCTCGTCTCTCATAATCTTGGCACTAGTAATAATGCCATATCTTATGAATTCATCACGTAATCTATCGTCATCCACTTCATCAGCCAGATTCTTTACATAAAGATTGACACCCTGGAATTTCGAGAGCTTGTCTAATTTCGCTTGTTCGTACTGCTTTCGAAGTTCATCTTCTCGTTCCGACTTTTTCTGTGCTCTGGAGACGAAAAGACGCTTTCCTAGATAATCCTTGTCATGCATCTCCTGCACAGCTCTTTCAGCATCTTCATGATGCTCGAAATTAATAAAGCCAAAGCCTTTGGAGACACCAAACTCATCTTTTTGGATCATGACGGAATCGATAGGTCCGAATCGGATAAAAAGTCGTCTTAATTCCTCCTCTCCGATGTCCAGCACCAGATTCTTCACATAGACGTTGGTGAATTTTTGTTTAGATTCTTCGATTTGTGGCTGACGCTCTTTCTTAGGGATATGGTGTCCAACATACCTACATAGCGCAGATAAACAAATAGAAAATAAAGACAAATGTCCTGCTTACAGTTCCTTGCCGTAAAGTAGAGTTCCATTCAAGTTTTGTATCGCATTTTCTGCTGCCTCTTCGGTCTCAAAATGGACAAAGCCAAAACCTTTGGAATTTCCTTGTTCATCAAGAGCTATTTTGCTCGAGAGAATACTGCCATATTGTGCAAAGGTGTCATATAGCGCTTTATGAGACACAGAAACGTCGAGATTCTTCACAAAGACATTGCCGCTGTTGGTCCTTCGTTTTGACGGATCTCGTTGAGACCACATAATCCTACACGGTTTGCCGTTGATCAAGGTGAAGTTGAGTGCTTGCATAGCGCGTTCCCCTATTGATGTTGTTTAGATCATTGATGGCAGTCAAGTTGTCAAGGGGTAAATGAATTACCATCGACTTTTGTCTTGAAGTTGACATAGGCATATCCCAAACTACGCCTTGTAATAGAATCTCGACAAATACGAAGACTTTCAACAGGGCTAACCTGGTTGAAAATATGGTATAGTTGTGCTTCCTGGACAGAGGGGTCCAACTCGCCCACATAAAGCGAAGCTGACAGGAAAGGAGTATTGGGAGAGCTGGATTGAGCAGCGGCTGCTTGAGCGATCGCAATCTCTCTTTGTTGTTCGATTGTCAAGCCCCTTGGACTGCTACGATCTACTATAGGTGAAGTTGGACTTGACATGGTGAGAAGGAGGGGAAAAAACAAGTAGCTCGGAGACCCAAAACTGAGCCAGTCGAGAAAAGGAAATCGGAGGCTTTGGTCTGATCTGCGACGCTTGACTATGCACGATAATAGACTATCATCGTTTTAATGTTTGTTTCTCAAAATATTCTCATTACATGTACTGTATATAGTGTATTTATACTAAGCAAGGAGTTTAGCAGATGGTCTATTAAGTCTTGTTGTTCTAACTGATATAAAATAGGATTCGAATGCAACTGGAAGCGCCCATCATAATTCTCTACATATCATACTGATATCTCCACCCATTGTACGATTGTGAATCCTTCTGAATCTGCCATGTCGGCCAATAGTGATTATGCGGTGTGAAAGTGCTGACATGCGTTACATTGTTCTTCGTAACATATTTGACCCGTACGTGCTGTATGGATCCGGTATTGGAACACATATCGTCAAGTTTTGGAGGTGATAAAAGCCAGGACGCCTTTTTCTGACTGACAACTGGCGTCAAATGCTGGATCTTTGACTGATGCAATTTTGAATTGGTGATTGCTTTCAAAAAGTCCTCTAAACTGTGCACCGGCTGTTGGTCCACTTCGGTAATCCACACTCCGGGTGGTAGGCTATCTCCAGCAGGCGAGCCATAGAGACAACAAGATACGTAAACATTACTTGGCATTTTGTGTCGCATCTGTTCTCGTGCTGCCATGTAATCGTTCTGAATCAGCATACCCTGCCATCCAATCACATGTGTAGTTTCTTGTCCATCATATACTGTGGTTGAAAGACTGATTTGAAGTTCTTTGGAATCACGTAATACAGTCTGTTACATTTCGAGTTAATTGATTTTAAGCATGACTTTTCTGTCCTACTCTACCATTTGAATTGTTTCTTCGTCTGAGAACAATGCTAGGTCAGATACGCTGGTGAGCATCTTGCCATTAATTTCTAGCACAATATCGCCCACGCAAAGAACATCTGCACATCGGCTCGAAGCGTCAGTTATCCCCAGAACATATAATACATGCGTTTTTCCAGCTTTATCAAATCGGCAAGCCCATTCTTCCGATAACCCTAAGATGCGAGCATTGGCCAACTGCATCATCCATAGCTCTACGTCAAGTCCACGTACTACTGGTTTTTCGCCGGCTTGAATACGGTCAAGGATTGGAGTTACAAATTTTGCGTTCAATCCGCCCATGATTGTCACTGGCTGTCTAACCTTGTCTTCTGTGGAGAAACTGAACCAATGTGCGATTACACGCCCATCATCGTCAGCTAACACACCGCCTTGGCTATCGAGCCCCTCGCTAAGCTTTACCACTTCAGTATTAACGGCACGCCAACGCGGAGGAGAGTATTCTTTGGTACGGACAATGTTGGTAGCAGAAATGGTAACTTTCTTGACCACCGGTAGGCTGTCACCTATGCACCGATATCAGACATATTGTTCTATCTATGTCCTATTTACCTCCCAAGCCAACGTAGTTAACGATATCTCCTTTTACAAGGTCTCTGCTAGATAATGTAGCCGGATATACTTCCACACCAGCATCCTTCAGCAAAGCAGGGTTGAATGTAAGAACCGCAAAATTGTAGAAGGGATGTAAAAACAATATTTCGGCTGGGACGGTAATGATGCTACTGAATGTCAGTGATATTGCACACATTGCTATTGGAACGGTATCGCGATCGCAAATAACCAATGGAGGATTCAAAGAAGTAATGAGGCCAGTGCCCCAGAAATGCGAACTTTGAATTCCATCGATCATATACGGTGTATAGCAGTCGATTGCAACCAGGCTTTTTGCTAGTGCTTTCAACGGGTCATTTGTTTGGCATATCTTTAACTTCACATTTGACTCTATGGGATGTGGCAGAAGAGGGAAATCATCGAGGTGCTTGTAATCCCATTGCCCACTTTGATCTTGAATCCAATTAATACAGACTTGCATTTGTTGATCCTACTTCTTACCATTTCGTGTAGCCATACGGAACATGTGCCAGCGTCGGTCGACGCGCAAAATCATAACGCGCTCTTTTAGTGGTTGTGCCAGGGAGTAGAACCTAATCGGCACTCTGCTGTCTTGTGGGATCGTCTTGACTATTGCAACAAAATCGTCAAGATTTCGTACTTGTTGGTTGTTTAGCCCAGTGATGATAGATCCTCGGAGACAGTAAGCGGTTCCTAGAATGTACCCTGATGCTCCAATATACACGCCAGCATCTCTGAGCGACAATCCATGCGCTCGGGCTATTTGATAAGAAACATCGTTTAAGAGGCCGCCTCCAAATTCGAGGTATCTATAGGGCATACTGTCGCTAAGGTCTTGGACATTTAAATGTACTTCATGAAGTTGACCGGCACGCGAAATCACCGTATCCACAGTCGTATTCATATCCACCAAATCTTCAAGCTCGTTGAAAGTTGTCACGATGTTTCCATTGCCGGTCAGAAGAATATCACCCGGCTCCAACAGTCCATCTGCCGGACCATGTGGCAGAACAGATTTGACAACTAATAGTCCCTGCTGTTTTTCGTTCATACTGCGAAGACGGTGTTCAATATGACGACTTAGTCCAAGCTTAGCAAGTTCATCATATGAGCGATATTCAAATTCAGTCTGTATTGTACCCCGAGGAACTGATTGCTGCTTCTGCAAATAACTGAGGGCGCGTTTGACACGATCCAATGGTAGATAGTAACTGGATGATGCTTTTGTGGCTCCCCCAGCATTCAGAGCAATAGCTCGTCCCTGGAGATCTAGCACGGGGCTACCACTTGACCCTGCACTCGTGCTTGATGCAGCTTGGAAGTAGAAAATGTTGAAGTCATTGTATTCTCCAACGCCGTATTCTGGAGCAGCTCGATCAAGACGAGCAAGGGTACCGGATAGAATACTGAGCTTTTCCCCGGCGTCGTTGCTAAAGTAGAGTCAGTGTAAAAGCCTAACGTACCATTTGTGTCAAGTTTACCCGACTACGCGGATCTCCTGACCCACCCTCGCCCCTTCAGGATACAACTCGATACCAGATATATCCAGGAATCGGACGCTTGACGGATCATATTGGAAGAAGCCAAAGTCATGAACCGGATCACGATAGATAGGCTTTAATTCAATTTCTTCATAGTTGCATAGTACAGCTTGTGCCACGATAGGTGATACAGACACAACATGACGATTCGAAAGAATAATACCCCGATGCGGATCAACAACGAACCCAGTGGCTGAATATGCTCCTGGTTTCTCGGTGTCAAGAGCCCTTACACGGATAGCTTTAATTGACACAATGTTCTTGATGGATTTTTCCAGAGTAAACTCCCAGTTTGGTTCTGATCTTCTCGAATTAGGTTGAGGTTGGGGTGCCGAATCGATTGTCTTGGACCTCATACGGTAGACCTTAGAAAATACTGAATCCAACGAGTCCGTTGCTGTCACATGTGGTTCCAGTGGCCTTGGCATGACAAATTGTAGGGAAGAGAACGATGTGCATGAGTTTACTGTAACTTTCCTTTATGTAACCCTCGGAAGGCAGTCCCTTTCTGAACATTCTCGCTGTTGCTGAATTTTAACAAGTATCGGAACACTTATGCAGGGAAAAAAAAGGACCTGCTATTGAAAAGCTTAAAAAAGGCTCTGTATGGAACTTACTATGACAGTCATCATCATGCGTAACAACATAATCAGCTACCTCTTTGCAAACATTGAATGGGAAGCTTCAACGCTCCATAGCCTATACCAAGTCTAAACCCATTTTAATTTAACCACATCATAGATCTTTGGGTCAAACCAGGCTAACAAATACATACACGAAGAAGTAATTCACTTTTCCTTAGCACTACAGAAATCGTCCTTTAAAATGAACTAAAGCAAGTGATGCATATATATCTCTATATCTACCAATCTGCTCTTGCTGCCTCACTTCTGGGTGCTACAAGAGATAAGCTAGCTTTTATCCTGTCCTGAAGAAAGTGCATTGCCCCTCATCTGGTACACGTGTCCTAATAATGATCTATTACCCGTAAAACGTACAATTTCAAATAAGATAATCAGTGTCAACAAAGAAAATACGTAACGAAATCTATGTATTTTTGGGCTCCCCACTGGGAACTGCTGCAACGATGGCTGAGACATATACAAGTTGTCCCCCGTTGAAAAAACGCAAAAGAGTGTTGAGATTTCAGACTAGTTTCGTATGCTCTTTAAATTCCACGGATATTTTGTAGCTGTGTCAACGTTCTGAAAATGATTCGCCTTAATCACATAATATCCTCGGAAATGCTGTAGACGCACTGCTTATTTGTCCAATGTCTATGCGGTATTTCCAGCCGGTAGGAGTTCTCTCGGATTAATCTGATGTTGAAAGCATATTTCTTCCAATACTCGCCAAAGATCCCAGTACCCATACAGACTTGCAATATTATAGGTGTCACTAGCCAATGCCCGAAGGTGTGCAACAGCATTTGGATCCTCCCGTTGCCGGCATAGCTGCAAGATATGGAAAGGTCGAGACCTCAGCATCTCCATCGAAAATGGAGAATAGGACGACATTCGCGTTGGATGGACTTGCTCAATAACACATAAAACTAGAGACTCTTCACCGTTATAATAACCGATACTCCCGATCAAAGAATTATCGATCCGCACAATAGCAAAGCATCGCTGACCACTCATTTCCCCTTTAAGAGATTTTGAGAAAAGGCCAACGATGTCTTGTTCCGCTGGAGTTGTATTCGGTGCCATTTCCAAAACATGTCGCGAAATAGTTCTGGAAGTCGTAGGTGATTTGGCTACAAAGCCAATCACAGACAGTGTAGTGTCATACGGCCAGCGCAATGAATTAAAGCTTGTAGTATCTGTTTTTACTGAATGGCCGATAGAAAATAGTACGGTTTGATGGCCAAGTGTCAACACAATGATCTCCGTAGCCTGCGTAGACATAGCTGGCAACATGTTGACTCGGAGTTGAGAAACAGCAGCCAATCTGTAAGATAATTCAAACGCCGCCACCGTTATACTGTGTCCACTATCCACTCGATATATGCAAAAAGATCAAATGTATTTGGCATCGCTTCTCTTATAAATTATCCAATCTCCAAGTGGTTTTGTATATTATTTTCATAAGTATTATCCATTTCATGCAACTACGAGATCGTTACTGATGTTAGCAAACGAACTATTACCGCAAGATATCAAAAGAGTCCGTTTGTTCGTCAGTGTGCTCTTCTACCGGTTTTTTCATCTGAGCCAGATGTTACGAAAGCCACACTTCAATTTTATCCTAATTGACTGTAGAAGGCGTTCGCGGTCCAAAAGCTAGAAGACCAAAGTAGACAACAGCACGAGCAATTAGAAGCGGCATAGTTTAAGGCATCTTGGAAAAGTGATACGTATTGCTGCTGGGCCATAGATTGTACCTATTCCAGCAATCTGTGGCTCACAACCAAAAATAAACCATGCAAATCTCACCTTCAGCCTTGGTCAGAAATAACTATGGCTGCTTCTTTGTAGAAGACTACTTCGCTCTCTAAGGGATAAACCTTGCAGTGGTTGAACGGATCCTTAACTTTCTATGACATTCCAGGTATTGGAGCGGTGCTGATTACAAGGGAGGCATGGTTAGTACGCTAGCTCAACGGATACCTTACAAGCCGCTAGATATTCGACTTGTCTTGAAAGAGACAACTGACCCTTTTCCACCGAGAACTGCTAAATGAGAAATATCCTTGCATAGAGTATCGCACAATGCTCATTTGTCTTATTCTGCTTACTCTTCTCTTTATGGCTTTGTTCTATTTCTTCCCGCAGGATTGTAAGCGACAGTGAGACGCAGACCAGAGGTATGCGACCCAATCATTTTACCGGGTGGTGCCATTTTCGGGACCGAGTCCTGCGGGGGACTTGCCACAAATCCTTTCTTGAACTTACAATGAGTAGCCAGCCGAATTCAGCATCTAAACCCATCAAGGGTATCCTGAAAAAGCCTCATCAACTGGGACGTGACAATAACCCAGAACCTCAGTAAATATCAATGGTTTATATTTAGAACCTGTTATCCAATTTTCCTTTGTAGCTTGAAATGGGATGAAGCGAATCTAGAATTGACGGAATCACAAAAGGACTCTACCATGAAAGTAGATGAACCACCAACACCTTATATACGATACAACCCTGAAACGGACGAGGTGTTGAATATGCCAGGTACTAGGGCTCACAGTCCTGCTGTGATCCGGAGCAAAGAGAACTAGGGAAACAGAACCGTTGCTAATATACTTGTAAAAGCCGATGCTCCGTTTAACAAAGCGGCTCACGAGGAACCAGAAGACTTTTCTCTGGATGCTGGAAATGAGTCTGATCGATCAAGTACTTCAAGTGGACGAAGAAGACGTGTTTACCTGAGCGATGATGACTGGGAGTCTGACAACGAAAATGATGGGCAAAGTAAGGTTCGCTTGATATCAGTTCTTTCGTAACGTACATTATAGAGAGCAAAGATCATGAAGAATTTGCGAAGAAACGTGCGATGCACTATAATATGGGCAATGTCTTGCGCCATAAGACTGATCTGGATGACGAGGATGAGGATGAGGAAGAAGAATCCTGCCCACCGCCAGTGCCTCCGTTGCCGCAACGAGTTAATGGAAACGACAAAATGGAAGAATAAGATACGCAATAGATATCGTGTGCATATTGCATGCTGCATTTTTTGTTGGCTGCTTGTCATTCTCTTCATATCATCTCCCTATTGATTTAATCACAAATTACCATACAGCCTCGGTCTCTTTGCTGAAAGGTTCCTGTCTAAAATAGTGATATATCACAAGTGTACGAACTTTTTGTTTAAATAAGAGAAATTTAAATTTGTGAACTCATTTGATTGTCCTATGAGACAGGAGTCAGTTTGATCGGCTTGCTTCTCTTAATGAATCCTTCACCTAGCACTTGTTTTCTTCAGCCGCTGTCGCCGTAGCGAACATCACACGCAACTCTTCTTAGATTGCGTATTTGCTGATGCAGATGACCATAAGCCGTAACTTAGTCACGGCAGTTTGCGTAGTATTGCATGTCGCGTTTCTTTTCGATGCAACGATGGCCTAAACAGATCTTGTGTAAGCTTACCAGCCACCACATTTCTTTTGTGGCACAATAAAATTCCTAGCTTCGAACGAATGCGAAACTCCGTCTACAAGTAGAGCATTGATCCCTTTTTCCACATATCCGGTAATTTCATTATTACAGAGCCATCCTATAACGAGGTCTTTATGTAAGTTTCCCGTTTAGTTCACGCTCTTGTATTGTAGGGTTGGCTTTTATAGCCAATCATAGTTAAGGGGTATGCATATTCAATGCTGCTCAAACGAGCTCTTGGTCTGGCTGTGCTAAACATAGTCTGTGGCCCGCCAGAACCATCAGTTTGATGCTATTAGCCGGTTTCAGGTTACATTATACCTGTGTTATCTATTTCAGAAAGTATCCCTGTGATTTAGTAGGCTATACCTGGTAAACTTGAGAGATATAACCTGTATCGGGTTATATTAGCCAAATACAAGGTTAGGCACTAATTTTTTTTTTCCAGCTCTCTTCTCTAACCAAGTGTAGCCAACTCGAATTTAGGACTACTTAAACTTCTTTGCCCTGGGTTTAACCAATCTACTTTTGGAAAGAGAGTTATAACTTACTTAAAAGGTTAAGCAAGGATAAAAATCAAGCAAGGATCTTATTTCCGTTTTGGCAATTCACGAAAGCGTGTATGTCTATTCAGACTCGCTTGAGCAACTGATATATCGTACTTGTCATCAAACAAGCGCTAGATGTCGGTTGATAATATTTGTTTCGTTCAGATATACTTATTTATGCATCGGATCGTCATATTGGTAACTTATTTTCCATTTCTGAAAGGTTCCTAATAATGGAATAAGAAAGCACTTGGTTTAAGGTGTTGGGCGCGTTGAAAAAGTTAAACAAGAAAAATGAAAGAAATAAAGATGGTTGAATCATCATGTCTTTCTCCTTTTTTTTTCCCTTTCGTGAAACCAGCATACGTTAGGTGATATCAAGAGTTTAAAGCTTTTTAACGCTGAGTGTTGATTACCTAGAGTTTTTGAACCTTGCTCTCCTCTGAGACATCTGTTTATGTAGTATTTGTCAGTAAATTCACAAGAAGACTAGGTAAGGGTCCATTGAAATCGTACAATCAATTGTTTCAAATGCAAAGTGATTGACAATTGGCGATTTCAAATCTAAAGTGAACCTTGGATCGAGATCCTATATACTCTTCCTCAGTTCTTTCCGGAAAGTGATGGTTTATAAGAGATACGTACCTAATCCTTGACGTATTTGTGCTCAATGTAAATATATCGTCATTTTTAGAACGTTGATATTGATAGCAGTATTTCAATTGATGGATCATCATTACTGTAGCTTCATGCAGCCAACTAGAGAAAAAGTCACTAGACCAATCTGCACGGGTTTAGTTGCTGCTGCGATTTTTTTTGACGATGGAAGACGATCATTGCAAGGGGATTTCAAAAAGAACGTGTTGGGGGTGCTCGATGTCGTGCGAGAAGTGGGAAGGGGCGACGACGGTGCGCAACAATGAAGCTTTCCATTTTGTTCATCTCTCCTTCGCCAGTCTGACCTCGTGTTACTCATCATATTCTGTCTTTTTGCTTGCCACTACTAAAGGCGATTCCTTAATTGACATGGGGGCTCGATTCCAAAAGCCCATTATGGTCGCATGAAACTTTTTCATTCTAAATTGGACGCTGCTCCTTATCCCGGATTCAAAGAACAAGTTAAGCCGATACTATCACATCGAACCAATCACCGAATCTTTCTTGACAGCTTGACCAAAAGCTTCTCCCTTAAATAAAATGACCTTCCTTTTTGCTCGTTGTTTCAATTCATCCGCTCTTTTGTTTTCTAACCTTCACCTTCACCTTTCCATTCCCTTTTTTTTTCTTCCTCGGCTATGTCGTCTCCCTGTGTCCAATCCTTCTCGGATCCTCTTGCTTATGATTCTCAACCTAACATATTGAGATTCGTCGATCCTAATTCCCTCAGTCATCATTCTTCTCCACGTGGATTCCATTCGGCTTCCTCGTCCTCTACTTCCACCGCTTCCTCCGCAAGCGATTACAATACCGCGCATTATATGAAGCAAAAGGATAATCAGAACCGTTTCCGTTATGCAGACCTGCTTTCGAGCACCAACGCGCCGGATTACGACAGCACCGAACCTTGCTACATCCCTGTTTCCTCCTCTTCCCCGTCGAATGATAGCAGTGACGATTACCAACAGTCTTCTGCCAATGAATCGAACACTCGCCCAGACGATCCGATCACTTCTTTCATGGATCCGTCCTCAGCAGCCGTTGCCGCCGCTGTCGGTGGAGTTGGCCAACCCTCGTTCTTTATGAATCTGCAGACTAGCTCTGCCAATACCACAACATCAAGCGGGTTACTACCCCCCCCGCCGACAACAGCGAGCATGTTTTCGTCTTTGCATCCTTTCAGTATGGCACCCTCGCCATCCAACCTGGACATGCACCACTTGCAACAGCATCGTCATTCGATTGCAGCACCTTCCTCACATCACCTTAGCTCATACTATGATCCTGTTCAGCGTCATCACAGCTTCAGTCACCCAACACCTGTGTTTAATAATACGCTACAGAACGAGACGCGCGAAACAGCCAGTCCAGCTACAACAATGGTTCAGAGCTTTGCAAACTTATGCACATCCCGACCCGTGACACCTGTGTCACCTTTGATGCCATTGTCCCCTGGTATGAATGCTGGCTTGTCAAAGGATGACTGCCACGGAATAATGAATGATCTCTGTTTTCCTTCCATGTTTCCGATGGGTGCCCACAATGGAATCACTGATCTGCGCCGATCATCCATGCCTGTTGAATCCAAGACAGAAAAAACCAAATCTACACGCTCAAGAGGTCGACGGGTGTCAAATGTGCCCAGTGGTGGTGCCCGTATGTTCACTTGCAAAGTGGAAGGATGCGGAAAGGTATTCAAACGATCAGAGCATCTTAAGCGACATGTTCGATCAATCCATACCCTGGAAAAGCGTAAGTGTGTTATAATTTTAATTTTGACCTCCCATATACTCATGCTTCATTAGCATTCGAATGTCCTTACCACAACTGCAGCAAACGATTCTCACGATCAGACAACTTGAATCAACATATCCGTATCCATCGTCACAGTACAGCATCTGCAAGTCATAAAGAGAAACAGCCAAAAAGTAACGCGGCTGGTACTGTCGCTGAACATCCCCAGCAACCCTTTGCCAGCTTTGTGCAAAATTACAACGTTTAATTCTTTAAGGCATACAAAAACATAGTAAACTCACCATTACAGAAACATACTTAGTCACAAACTTTTTTTCCCTACCAGACCCCCTTTTTTCCCTTAGCACACTCATTCTATGTATACTCTTTCCCTTTGTGACATGAACCTCCTTATCTTCTTTTTCCTTTTTATATTGACCATTCATGTTTGCGTTTATGAACTGTTTTGAATAACATAAACTTACTATAATCTGTGCTACAAGCAATTGCTTGTCTAAATGCTTAAGCCGATTCTGTCAGCCTCTCCAGCAACAAATTAATATCTTTTAGTTGGTCCATAGTTAAGCAGGCACTCTTTGCGTACTATGCAAATCGCATATATTTGCTTGCCATATTATCCATATTTGCACTACCTCCTAACAGTTCTAAACTGCTTTTTTTTATCTGACTTTTATTCCTTTATGGATAGCGGTTAACATGTTTATTAACCATGAATTATTGCTAGTAAAAAACAAAGAAAAAAGGTGGTTTAGACGCGCTCTGAGGGATCGCACAGGTTTATTTTTCTTTGCACACTTGTTATGAGCGATTACTTCATGATCGGGCCCGTCATAGAACCATGTCGTAATTCAAAATAAGTAATATATGCTTTATGTCTGTCAACACAGACGTGTCCAATGGTCTTCTAAGGCACTAAGGAGAACAAAGGCTTTCAGCAAGGCATATGAACTTCCGTATCTTGAGCACATGATTAAATTGTATAGCCTATAATCACATTGGATTGCCGTACTACTAGGTATAGTCATATGTATGCACTCTCGACAAGTGCATATTGATAACCTAACCGCTACTCTTTTGGCTTACTCGTGTCTGCACGTCAAAATTAGCAATTTACCAGAGGTATGTAATCCAAGGAGATTGTCGATCAGGGTCCTGCTGTACTAATTGTACACCAACTCCTTCGTTCATGCACGTCATTTACCTCTATCGTAAGTGAATCAAGAAGCATTTACTTCAGAAAGCAAAAATAAATGATCCACAGGAATGGTGCCTCTGTATGATGAATGATAGCATATCAAGAATAAATTCTTACTTTAACATCTGCAAGCATCTGCATATTTTCTGTAATAGCTAAAATAAGGAAGATGCGATTATTCCCCATGCATTGACAGCTTTTGATCTATAGACAATGGATTCTGGATCTTATATGCATTTTATCTATTTTGCTGGTTGCTGCATTTGCTAATGATTGTCAAAAGGGATATGTCTTTTTGTTATGTAGTGCAGCAACAATGGTAAATATTACGGTTAGTATTTATGTCTAACTACTTCATTATGTAATATTGTACTCACTCTCATATTTATGGTTACCCTTTGTCATTACAGGTTGTCCAGATGTCCAACGACACAGAGGTCACTATTGCACTAGTCATAAAGTATCGTTTATTCCTTGGAATATACATGTAAAAGTTTTCTCCAGAACTAATGTTCTCCCTAATTATAGAACAAAACATATCGTGATTATCAGACTTAAATAGCAATCGATGCCAAACCTTCTTTGGCCATTTTGTAACTGTATCATCGTGATGCATAAAACATCGCATATTTGATCCATAACGGCTTTTAAGGCGTATATTTGCCATTCTTTAGTTGTGCTTTCAAGTTCATATGCATAAAGTATCCTCTTTCCTTATATCCTGTTTTGTTCACTTGTATCGGTCGTCTGAATAACAGTATTCGCGATACTATGGCATGATATGGAGATCGACGTTCTGCATAGCAAACCCAGTTTCTGTGATCGCATACACATGCAAGCCTACCTGCGCACATAATGTCTTAATCATTTGCCGATATCAATTAGAAACTATCATCTTTGTCACGATCATGCCAATGGACTTGTACTGATTCTGGGCACGATATATTTTCTTCCGGGGAAATACCACCGATTAGGGCATTGAATTGTCCAACCGAACCCCGACGGGTGAAATGGTCTTGTTCCTGGCAATGGGTGTTTCATTTGAACCGTCACAGCGCAAGATCTATTGTTACCCAAGTTGATCGATTACATTAGATTTAAATCATGCTTCGACATGGCTGGTATTCCTTCGTAAGCGCAGGAAGAAATCAATTTCGGTGCTACTCCTCGATCGCAAAGGACATTGCCAATTTTGTAGCAGTTGAACAACACATTCCGCGCAAAAAGAACCTAATAGGTCTATCGTTTGAGGAGATCCAACAAGAATTGGAAAGAAATGTCACGGAAGCGAAGAAATTCACTGCATCGCAACTTTGGAAACATATGTACATACAAGGTTAAGCTTAAACAGCGATAGACCTAGTTTTGATGGTCTTGTAGGTCATACATCCTTTAATGATATGTCCACGTTATCAAAGACTTTGCGCTCCCAGTTGGAAGAGCAATACCAAATCAGTTATGGCGAAATCAAGGTAAAAGCCCATAGTATGCATTTGTGGGACATTTTACTTAAAAGTTATGTGGCAGATGGACAAAATTGCAAAAGATGCCACCCGAAAATATTTGATAGGTTTTAATACGAAACAGGAGCCTGGTGCTGTTGTCGAAACTGTGTTAATTCCTGAGGCCCGGCGAGGCACCTTGTGTGTATCCTCACAGATCGGATGTTCGCTCCAGTGCAGTTTTTGCCATACCGGAACACAGAAGCTTTTGCGCAGCTTAACAGCTGCAGAAGGTAAAACAAACAATTAATTATGCGGAGGAGACAGTTAAAGGAGCACCCATTTAGTGATCGGACAATACATGATATCGGCCCATGGTGCTGGTGACTTTCCGCTTCAACCAGGAAAAAGGAGATCAGTATGTAACATGGTATTCATGGGTCAAGGCGAACCACTGTATAATTGGAGGTATGTATGAATGTCCTCTGGGGAGCATGACTTAAGAAAGTTTTCTTGCAATGAAGACATGTCAGCAAAGCTGTCAAGATCCTTACTGATCCACATGGTTTAAATTGGCCTAAATCTAAAATTACTATCTCCACTTCTGGCGTTGTACCTCTTATTCCGAAGGTTGCAACTGACTTGGGTGTTTCCTTGGCTATATCTCTGCATGCCACAAATAATGATCTGCGCGATAAATTGGTGCCTTTAAACAAGACATTCCCGCTTGAACTTGTCCTAGATTCTTGCAAACAGTATGCAAAGGCTATGGGAAGCAGCGGAAAGCGAATTACTTTCGAGTATGTATGGCTTGGTTATTTCATTGTTCATTTACATTCGTACTGATACAGATATGTGATGCTTGACCGTGTAAACGACTCAGTTGCAGAAGCCCGTGAACTAGTTCGACTGCTGAAACAGCTTCCCGCGCATGTGAACCTTATGTAAGTTGACAAAACTGTCTGTAACTTATTTAACGTTATTCCATAGACCCTTTAATCCATGGCCTGGTAGTGCTTATCGTACCTCTACGGCTGAACATATAGAGAAGTTTGCGCAAACAATTGTTTCTGGTGGCATTCACTGTACAATACGGAGACCGCGAGGACAAGGTATAAAGAAAGAAGTATACTTAATAACGGAGAAACTTACTTGGCAACAATAGATATCCTTGCAGCATGTGGACAATTAAAAAGTTCGTTAGATTCAAAACGTAGTAAATCTATTAAGAGTAATTCTGATACTGATAGGAAAGTATAAACAAGTTGTATTAACTCATATGCATTGTAAAATATATCTGGTGATACTGCTAATAATGAGTGATTCGATATATCTTGACATTGGGATAGTGAAAGCAAATGCTCGCTGATTGTCATTTTTTTTTTCAAATTGAATGCATTACTTTGTTCTAACCAATCATTTTGACAGCTAGTTCTTGATCTGCTGGACACATTGTTGTGATCAGCAGACGCATTGAGCTTTAGACAATGATATGTCTAAATGCACGGGCATGAAGATCATAGTCCGTCGGACCTTTTGTTCGACCAACTAAAAGTCGCATGCATTGAATTCCGTTAGAAGCAGCTTACTTTTTTCTTCAGAAATAGCTGGCTATGGTCCTTTGGAAGCCTTGACCTAATATCTGCAATGGACATCGATTGTGGAGGAGATACATTAGGTGTTCTTTGCGAACTCTTTTTTTTTTTTTTTGGCGTGTCACTTTTTAAGAGATATTCGATTGCTCCAGAAAAGAAATACCTGTTAAAATATAAACAGGATGGCGAACGGCACGTGAGTTGCAAAAAATTGGTGCTAACAAGTTTTTCTTCCGTCTCGAAGATTTGTTCCAATACTTGGTTACATTTCTTTCTTGGTCTTATTAACCTCCTCTTCTTACAATGACAGGCAAAGGCGTGGTTCGCAGCATGTAAGTTGATCTCCGCCTAGACAAGTCTTAAGCGAAAGCCTACGTCCTCACTCTTCTCTTTTCCTATTCTTCTTTCTTTTGGCTGGTTTATTCTTGCAGTAAAAACTATGCAAAAGGCTTTTCTGATGTACAGATTAAAGTCCGTGAAGCGACCTCTAATGATGCATGGGGTCCAAGTGGCACACTCATGAACGAGATTGCCCAATTGACCTACAACCAGTAAGTTGATCTACCATATGCTTTTATCTCATTTGAGGAGTGGGTCCCTTCTATTTTAAACCGGACAAATCTCAGTATGATATTGATTCACTTATCTTAGACATGATTTCGTGGAAATCATGGATATGATCGATCGACGTTTAAATGACAAAGGGAAAAATTGGCGTCATGTGTTTAAAGTACGCAAGCAGCAGACACAAGTCCTCATAGCTAAATCCATAGTAGGCATTGTTACTTCTTGATTACTGTCTTCATGTGGGATCAGAAAACGTTGTGCTTTATGCTAAGGAGAATATATACGTTGTTAAGACGCTGAAAGAGTTTCAACATCTGGATGACAATGGAACCGACGTCGGAGCAAATGGTAACTTCATCCTACTGTGATCTCTTGTTGATGAGGATGATTTTTAGTTCGACAGAAAGCAAAAGATATCACGAACCTGTTAATGGATGATGCCAGATTACGAGAAGAACGCCAACAAAGACAGCATATGAGAGATCGTATGATCGGTGTCACAGACTATATGAATGATTCGATGGTAGCAAGGGATCGTGATGTATATACAGCTCCGGGACATTTAGATGAGGACAGAGACCTTCGAAGAGCATTGCAAGAAAGTAAACGGTTAGCCGAAGAGGAAGCGAGAAACCGTGAACAGGGGTATGAGGACATCTCGGGGATGTTTTATCTTTTGGCTCACTCCTATGTAGCGATGAAGATTTAGCAAGGGCCATCCAACTTAGTGAACAAGAGGCTAAAGAAAGGGAAAGAAAGGAAAAAGAACGATTAGAGCGGGAGAATGCGCAAAATCTTTTCGGAGGAACTGACAGGTATGCACAACGGAAACGAGCATCTTGAATCGTAGCTTTGGTAATTGACTTGTCTACTAGCTTCAATCCATTCCCGGCGAATCAAGCTTTCGACTCCAATACAAATCCATATTCTCAACAACTCCAATGGCCCCAAAATACAGGAATGACCAATTTATCATTTTCTGATCCCATTTCAGCCAACCAACAGCGACAGCCTTCTTTATATAACTCTAATCCATATCAACAAAATAACCCGTATCAACAATATGCAGCCTTTCCAAACGCATTACAAGCACAGATGACAGGGATACCGCAACAGCCTCAGCTTACCGGAATGGCCCCGTTTCAACCGAGTACTATGACTGGGTTTACCCAGCAACCACAGTCCGCAGGTACTCTTACGTTCCAGTCCAGTATGCCAACAGGAAATAATCCTTTTGGACTGGCAGCGGCACAGCAACAACAACCACAGTCTGCCGGTGCTATAGACTCGTCATCGTTTAGGCAGCAGCCCCTTTCAGTTGATACTAGGTCATATTTTTCATCGCCGTCTCTTACTCAGGTAATCAACTTATTGGCTATCCATTGAATACCTAAGATGCTTCATACGACCAAAGCAAACGATTGGATCTCCCGTCCGAAGCTCGCCACAACAAACTGATCCACGATATGCAAGACTAAATTCTCTATTGGCAAACAAAGAGTAAGATAATGTTTGTTTGATGCATGATTGAGCAATGTTGTTGTTTTCGCAGGGATGGAATGGATACATTCGGAAACACAGGCAATCTCCGCATCCCAGTGTGAGTATTCAATATATTTTATGGTTACGCTAAAGTTGTTTTCCTTTCATAGCGGTACTGGATTTGCGAGCTCAATGCAATCACAAAATAAGAACCAGTCTGCAAATGGGAAACTGAATGGCAATACGGCTGATCTACTAAACCTTGGCACGTCAGATAAGCCTTCATTTTCACAGGTGAGTGAGTTTAAGAATAAGAGATGAGTATCGGCTTATGACAAAGGATTAGGCGTTCCAGCAGCAACCAAGTCGTAATCCGTTTGGTCAGCCTAACCCGCTGTCTCCTAGCCAGGCATCATCGAGCCAACAGAAGTCTTTGCTCGAGCTGATGCAGGAACAAAAGCAACAACAGCTTATCCAGCAGCCACAGATTACAGGGCTACAACTACCACAGTCAACAGGAGTCAACGGCAGTATGGCATTTACTCCGCAGCAATACATGGCAAGCATGGTGCCACCACAAGCAACGGGATTTAATGGACCCTTTGGACAACAGCAAGCCCAACAAGCACAACCACAGCAACAAGTAACACAACCATATTCATTCGGGCAGCATAATGGCCCACTTTTTTGAGTGCAACATTCTATTTAGGTGAATGTTCTAATGTTTTTATCCATCAGATAATGTTATTTGGGAGATCAGAGAGAAAAAAAAAAACAACGTGGAGCGTTCTTTCTTTCTTTCCAAAGGAGATAATATTGATGTTTCTCTATTTTCTGTCCCTGCGTGGATGTTTATGCTAGCTTTAATTGAGGAAAGGATAGAAGGGAGTACGATGACACATGATCTGGGAAATTTTTTGCACGAAAAAGAAAAGTTTCGATTTGGTTAGTTTATCATTAGGCATTTTGCCTCCCGATGGGCTGCTGCTGCAATACATAAATGAAATGGTCGTACCATTAACTGACTGATTATTGGCACGGACAGATTAAAGCTGAGCTTATGGGTTCTTTGCGTTACTGTTTAGGCAGGGATCGTCAGAATAGTGATATGGTTTACTCCGAGTACCTAAGATAAAAAAGACTAACACTGTCCGCAGATACCCTTAATTGGCATGCACTTCAGGAAAAAGCAAATGGCTTCAGGGAGCGGTATACGGAGATCGGTGGTAAATCGCTGTCCGCTTTTATCGTTGAAATCCCGAAAGTGTTTTCTTTTTACAGCCAGTTGAGTGGTACATTCACGTACGACATTTCGTCATGCTGAAAGAGGAAGATCAGACCAGTTACGAAACGGAAGTAGAGAGCATTCAAAGCAACATTCAAGAACATAAACGAAAACTGGTATGTAAGGCTGAAGTGAGATGGCGCCTGCTGTTTTCTTAAGTTCCCACAATCCGTCAAGCAACATGTCCGAAGTGAACTGGGCCATACCGAAATCTCGTTAGCGGTGTCTAAGAAAACCGATAGTGTAAGTCAGCCATGGATAGGGATTTAACTGGATGGATTAATTGATGGTCCGCTCTAGAAGAAGAAAACGAAGAAACCGTAAGTAAAAAAAAAAAAAAAAAAAGAAAGAAAGAAAGAAAGTAACAAAAATAGAGAAAGAAGGAACAAAAGATGCAAGGATGGGGATAAAAAAAGGATTGAGACTTATGAGAGTTCTTTTTGTATATAATATACAAGCGAAGGGAAGGAGGAGCTTCAGCAAGAATATGATAAGTTGGTGCGATGCCTTGACGCAGAATATACCAAATTGAGATCTACTCGATTGAAATATGGCAGGATCTTTGGTGATTTATTTAAGCAACAACAAGCGGCTCTTCGAAAGGAACGTGCAGCTGATATCCGTGCGAGACAATCCGAGTTTGTGGAGGCATTGAAAAAAGAGGACGATCTGATCCGACAACGATGGAGTGAAAATGAGAAAACTTTAAACGGAGTAGAAGTATGCGATCGTCTGTTAACCGAACTGGGGCGATTGATTAAGTCGCCGAATAAGGACAGTGCGATTGAGGTTGTTTATGCTTCGGATGAAGAGGAAGACGAAGAGGATGAAGCTTTTCAAATGGTAGATACGACTGTATTAATTATTCCTTTGTCTGTTATGGAACTGTTTTGGGATATTGAAGTACAAGTTCCGGTACGGCTTAGTGAAGTAGAACCAACAATGATTCGAATCCGCGAACGTCGTGATAACTTAGCGGCGAATAAAAACTAACATTACCCAAAAAAAAAAAAAATAGAGAAAAGAGAGAAAGAAAAGATCGCTGTGTTTCACTGGACCGATATGTGAAACGAACAATGAATTATTTCGCTCGTTTCCAATCGACTTTTTCTTCCTTTTTGCTCTTTCCCTTCTTCTTCCTCTTATACTTCTTTCTACTCTCTTTTTTTGTTCTCGCTTCTTATTCCCCTTTATTGGGTCCCCACATTATACGGAAAGACATAAGATCCTCTTTGTTCTTATTCATTGAGAAGAAAGGGTGTATTCAACTATGGCACACCCGTTTTCTCTTTTGCCTAATTGCTCAGATCCAATCGAGCTACCAAAATTCCTTCAGCCCACCATAGAAGAAAATATTTCTCTTTGTGATTGGACTCGTACAGCTATCATCGCTCTTCGTGTTTATTTCGGCTTCAGTATCTTTAATTTCATCTATGTCGTCGGCACTACCCTCGCTTACGTTTATTGTGTCGTCTCGGCTCAACGTTACCGTCACACCAGCATCGACATGTCAGCTGCGCCGATAGACCATACCCAGGAAGAAGTCGCACGAACACGACGACGAGACTCCTTACGCAAACGTAGTTTATTCGGTCCATGTCTCGGCGCATTCGGACATCTTATCTTCAGCAGTGGCATCTTCGTCTATGAATCCTTCTTCGGCCTAGTCACTTGCGACATTCTCCTTTGGTGCACCCTCATCGGATTCTACACTTGGATGTTCGCCCTATGCTGGCGAGCCTACAGACTGCATTTCCTCATTAGAGTCCACGACTTACGACAACGCTTCCTACGCTTAAGCGGAGAAGAACAAGTCCAACGTCAAACCGATAAGGAATATCAATGGTTCATTAAAAACAAAGATTTCAAGGCTATCAGAACACGTCGACCGCTAATTTACTATCTTGGAAGCGTCGGCATCATCAGCGCTATCTGTGCTGTGTCTGAACATATCAGTGTCGCAAAAAGTGGCAATCAATGCCAGTTTGCTTGGGGCAGTTATCTCATGATGGGCTACGTCGCCCTTTTCTTTGTCCTTGTCGCACCTACCTTGGTCTGGTATCTGCGGGGAAATCAGGATGCACACGGTATCAGAAATGAGATCATGATTGATGTTGCTGTCGGTGTGCCCTGTTTTATTCTTTATGTTATCTGGATCGGTGTCTTTCGTGCTCATGGTCTTGCAGGTGCAAACCAAACTGTGCGAATGGTTTTCCCTGGTGCCAACTGGATATTGATTATGACCTCCGTTGGTCATATCGTTTCGATCGTCATTCCGCTCTTCAAGTATTTGCGTCAAAAACCGGGCTTTGCGGTGTTTCGATCACGCGAAGCATCCTTTCCCCTGGCTGACACGACGGATGCCCAGCCTGGCGCGACACAAGAAGATTATCCTTTGGAGCTGACGACCGATTCGCTGAATCGAGTATTCTCCGATCCAAAGATGATGCGTGTTCTACGAGAATGGGCAATTAAAGATTTCAGCGTGGAAAACGTGCTGTTTTACGAACGTTACCTCCGACTCGTTGGCTCCGTCCAGAAGAAAACAGCATCGTTACATCCCGTGGACAAGCTTTTGACAACCCCGATTGGACCTGATTTATTACCTGAATTTGCTGACTTTTACGCGACCTTCATTTGTGACAACGCGCCATTGCAAGTGAATATCACCTACAAAGCCCGCCGAAGGATTGACAACCTCCTGGGTAATGGTCAAGCGATGTATAATGTGCATCGTCCCAGCTGGAGAAATGCCATGTCCTCCATTCTCTCCGCAGCAACCCGCTTTTCTCCTAGTCCTTCCCCACAATCCAATGTGGTTCAGCGGGAAGAAGATACAGAATACTTCTTCATGGAAGAACAGAAACACAAGCAAAGTGACTACCGGCTGCCTCCCGCCTCGCCTTCACCCTCCAGTACGACTTCAGTAATTCCTATGGACCGCGAGAGTAACAGGACCATGGCCCAAGACAGCTCAAGCGAATTACGTCAAGTGATCACCCTAGAAATATTCGAAGAAGCCCGACAAGAAGTCTTCTGGAACATCTTTTCAGGTCTTTTCCCAAGACTTGTGGATGCATATAAATCATAAGTTGAAACAATTGCTAATTTATCATACCATTTACAAAATCAAAAAACCACAAAACCCTTATACGATAATAGATTTCTTATTTTTGTTTTTTTTTGCTTCTTAGTATTCTTCTTTTAATCATGTACTTTTTCTCTTAGGATACTTCCTTATGTATTTATATGTGATCTATTTCCAGGAAGAAATGCAAATACAAAGTTTTTATTTATTCTTGATAATAACAGACAATAAAATATAACAGAAATACTTCATCTTTTCATCAGGAGAAGGAAAAATATCATCCTATTAGATTCTACAAGATCCCAATGGGCAATGGCGATAATAGGAAGCGTACCTACGTATCGTGCATTGCGTTACAAATCATGCCATACCCATGGTTTTGATTAAATAGCATATAAATGGAATGTGTCACAATGCTAAAACGTGCTATTCCATCAATGGATTTTTGTCATATTTTTTCTTTAGTAATAGCTCTTGCAGAAACTCTCGACATTCAAAACTCTCAAAGGTCAGAATACAATAGCAACTTGGCTGACCTACATTTGGTCAGTTCTAAAGGTGCTAGATCCATCTTGCTCTTATATCATGGCTAGGCAAAGGATTTGCAAGGTCATTGTGCGCCGACCCATGAAGAACAATATCGAAAAGCCAGGAAAGGGGCTAGTTCCGTAAGCAATGTACATAATCATGCATTTTGCCAAATATGTATTGACACAGAAAAATAGAAGAACTAGGTATGTCTTTTGAAAAGGAAAGCTTATCTCGCAAAGGACCAGAAAAGTACATAAGACACCCTAAATGCGGCTTCGTTATGAAAGCTCCGCTGCTGCTACTACTGAAGGTCTACAGGTCATAATAAACCATACAATATATGAAGTCAGTTTTCATGTCATATTAAGCCAGTGGGGCGGCGACAATGGCTCAGCTAATAACGAAACAAGCCGAGAATATGAAAGTTCAATTTGGACTATCTCTTTTTTGCTGTAAACTAGCTGAATTTCTTACTAAGCAATTGCTTTACTGGGAAATGATAAGAACAACTACATGAAGCACACTTAGATGGCTGGGGAGGGTCATTGATGTAAGTGCCCCACATTTTGATGAGGTACTTCCTGTTCACTGTCTTGTATAAGTAATCGAGCAGTCTACAAGTCATGATACTAGCCTTACTCAATGGAGAAGAATGAACATAGTCCTTGAAAAGGAAGGATGATTAACAGATAGTATATGTACAATGTACCTGTTCGCTGCATATATCGAGGTACAATTCTGAAGAAGAAAGGCTTGAAAAACTAATCATCATGTAAGAAATACCTGTCCTTTCTCATGAGTGGAACTGTTACACACATACACACTAGGAGCGCAGGGCTGAGAAACGTGCAGCTTCGTTTGAGCCATTGGCCTTTCCTTGGCATTTGCCCACCAGTGCCTTTAACCTCACCCTTCAGCAGCTATTGCTGCCTCAGATCTTGGGATGTCCAACGTTATGATTTTTGGCGGCTTTTACTAGAATTGCATGTCTGGTGTGCTAAATCACTTATAGGATGAATAGCAGCCATAGGGAAGCGCATCTCCTAGCGACCTAGTCGATCATTTAGGATGCCTTGTATCTTGTCACACAGTGTTCCTCCTATTGATGTATTCTTCATATGCTTTGTTGTTCTCCGTTTGCTTTCGCCTTTCTTTCCCAAAGACAAGGAAGCAATTGAGAATATTCTTATTTCGTTTATTACAAAGATACTTGGCACAAACACCTTGCTTGAATCGGAACAAAGATGTATACATGGCTTCAACTTGCTCCTTGTTTTCCATCAAGGTACGACACGCTTACTACATAGTGAAGAAGACTTTCCATAAGCGTAGTTTGAACAATCCAAAACGGAGAGTCTGCTCATGTAAGGTGTCTTGCCATAAGTAACTAATAGCTCTTGTCTGCAATGGGATTTGCATGAATTGTGACGCTTTGTATGCGAACGTCTTGAATTGGCCGATTTTTCTCATCCACAGGGACCTTTTCGATCGTATCTAAAGTTGAATCTGCGCCATCGATTACTCTGAACGAATCGTGCCCATCAGTGACTCACTGCGTTAAAAAACATACACGACTTACTTTCCAAACACAGTATATTTTGTATCGAGATGTGGGTGTTTTGCATAAGTGATGAAAAATTGGGATCCATTGGTATTTGGTCCTGAGTTTGCCATAGACACAATGCCTCGCGCATTATGCTACATGTTGTCCACAGAAAAAGAATATGTTAGATTGGCTATAAGCTTGGTCATAATTGTTGATGTAACCTTTAATGTGGACCTGATCTCGTCATTAAACTTTCTTCCCCAAATCGAGTTTCCTCCCTTGCCTGTACCAGTTGGATCACCTGTCTGAAATATATTTAGCATGAAACGTTTTCCTGTTGCGTTCCCCTTACCTGAACCATGAAGCCTTTGATATTTCTATGGAACAAATTGTTGTTGTAGTATCCGCTTGCACAAAGTGCAAGAAAGTTCTACACGTACAAAGCCGTCAGTGGAAATATGGTTGGATAGATCGTCCACGGACTTCGGCGGTCTTTGGCACCGCTTCACAAAAGACCTCGATTTTCAAATCACCAAGATCAGTGTGTAAAGTAACTGACTGAAAAGGTTCCAAAACTTCGTCAGTATAATCGCGTTGGTTTGTGGATCTGTCTTTACCATGTCACAGCTGTAGAGGATGATGAGAGGGGAAAAAAAAGAGTAGTTGTGTGACGGTTCAGAATAACGCGAAGCGGTTAAAGAAAGGAAAAAAAAAAAAAAAAAAAAAGATCTGCCTTGAATCATAATCACTACTGCATCATGAGCGTCCTTATGCCTCCTGTCCGACGAGGCATGACAGTTTTAAACCGTGATGCCTTTAAAGCAACCTATGAGACACTTGGCGTACGGGTTCCCGCAAAGAAAGTTGGACTATTCATGAAGAACATGTCACGGTACGCATTAAATTGAAGACAGAACAAACGTTTCATTCCATATATGCTACGCGCAGAGAGCTATTGAATCAGCCAAGACTAAGGAATGTCACGAAAGATGCTCAATCAAACGAGACAAAACTTGTTCTGCTCAGACCCGATCTAAAGCAAGAAGGTTGGTTTAACCAATCCGCTGAGCTATTCGCTTACAGGTCCATAAGATTTGGAAAAACTACCGGACGCAATGAAGCTTATAGAGACAGAAGGTCTCGGGATCGTGCAGCATAATTTTGAGCTTGGATATGATTATTGGACAGCAGGTAAGATTAACAACAAGAAATAAAGCTTAGCAGAAACCATTTATCCCTTCAATTAGACCAGATACTACATGCTGTGATGCCTGAAAATGCAACAGACATCCCGTCTTCATTCACACAGATCGGTCACATAGGTAGGTTAAAAAGAAGTCTTAACTTTATGTGCTAAGCCTATGTTTTACAGCACACATGAATTTGCGCGAGGAATATTACCCTTGGAAGCAATTGATCGGCGAAGTTATCCTTGATGTAAAATATCACGAAATTAAAATACAATGGACTGAGCCTGTTTCCAGAAAAACAAGAATATCACAACTGTTGTAAACAAGACAAGTAATATCGACACCACTTTCCGTTTTTTCCAGATGGAAGTTTTGGCTGGTGAGAATAATATGATTGCAGAAGTGGTATGATGTTGGAATTATCCCTTTTCCCATTTATGGCTCACACATACCGGAAATAGAAAGAAAGCGGATGTCGCTTCAAGTTCGATTTCTCCAAAGTCTACTGGAATTCTCGATTACATACGGAACACGATCGTTTGGTGCAGCAGTTTTGTCCTGGCGAATACATATGTAAGCTTCCTGATTTTCAGTCTATAAGAAGAATCGAGGCTGACGGCTCGAAAAGGCGACGTCTTTGCAGGTGTTGGTCCGTTTGCTCTTCCTGCGGCGAAGAAAGGATCCATTGTGTATGCCAACGATTTAAATCCATCTTCATTCGAATGGATGAATCAGAATATTAGAGCGAATAAGGTATATAAGATCAAGTTCTGGGGTACCTAATGGCTAAAGCAAGATAGATTACAGAGGGTATCTATACCTATAACTTGGATGGACGAGAATTCATTCGAACGGCCGTACGCGATTTGCAGGCTACTTCACAGCAGTGGAAGACATTTGATCATTTTGTGATGAATTTACCAGCCACCGCTATCGAGTTTCTTGACACATTCCATGGGTTGTACGCCGAGCAAAAGCAGCTATTTGCTTCGACGGCATCAGCCAAACTCCCAACCATTCATTGTCATTGTTTCACGAAGAGCCCCAGTCCAAAGCAAGATATCTTGGAGGTAATAAGATGTAATGTGTGGTAAATATTTTAATGTGCGTCTGTCTTAGCGTGTTCAACAAGCGTTGGGTGCTTCCGTTAATAATGAAAAAACAAAGCTGCATCTGGTACGTAATGTAGCCCCAAAGAAAGACATGTATTGTATTTCCTTTCCTCTCAGTCCTGAAGTGGCGTTTGCTCTGCCAAGGTAAAGGTGAATAAATAGAATGACGTTATTTATTTGTTTTCCCTAGAGAAAAACGTAAACGAGAAGAGGATGAGTTATCGGGGGATCAAACACCAAAGACGCTAAAAACGAATGATGGCGTTCAATAAAGAAACGCAAAATCATTATTTTCTTTTCCAAACGCCAATTTTCTCACGGCCAATGCGAGGCTTATGACCTTCGGCATCCGCAAGGTACATAAGTTCAAAGTTTGGGGACAATAAGTCCCGGTACCTGTAACAGGTGAAGGTGTCAAACATTATACGATTTGAAGCATATAAACCTACAGTTGCTCACTGACGGCAAAGGGAGGACCACCTTCATGATCATCCAACGGATACATTAATGTGACCAAGATGCCACCACTTTGAATAATTTCGGCATAGCGGGCAGCCCAATCTGGTCTCAGCTCCGGAGGCATAGCACAAAGAAAGCTAATGTCCTGTTTGATTAGCACTCATACATATTGACGAAGCGCAGACCTACGTATAATCATAAGCAAGGTTATATCCGCCTTCTGGATAGGCGAAATTGTAAAAGTCACTCAGGACAAACTCATAGTTCTTGCTTGCGGCATCGGGATGATTCTATTATGTATTTTCTCTGTGTGTCAGCTAGAGAGAATTGCGGCGCGTGAGAAAGAAACTTCTTTTTTACCTTGCGACAAAGGTCAATGCAAGTGGGGCTCAAATCCATGCCTGTCATTTTTCTGTCTTTGGTCGCCAAGAGTTCGACGTCGTAACCTACACAATCAAAATGATTTCGTATCTTCTATTCCACCTAGGACATTCTTTTTTCAAGGTGACTGACCTAAACCGCAACCAGGAACAAGACCATGACCTTTCTCAGGCAGCAAATGGCGGGTTGCCTCATCACGAACTAGTTTCACCAAGGCTGGACTGCTCTCGCCAGCATCCCAACCGGTTTCTCCTTTCACCCAGCGTTGTTCCCAATCGATTGCCATGATATGTCTTTAAGTGAAGAAAGTTAAAAAAGAATAAGACGTTGTTTTGCAAGGCAAATCAGCGTCCTGAAGCTGCCAGCCTTATATGCATTCGATGCTTCGAAGGTGATTGGCTAGGTTATTCCGCTATGTGACTGTTACCTAAATCCGTCACTTTGGAAGCAAAATTACCGCAGCAAAGATCAATAGGAGGAACAAACGACGCCCATTGCTGGTAAATAGCGCTATGCTATGATTTGATGCTTGTGGCTGATTTCAGGCATCAATATATTCATTTTACGTGCTCGTAGACTTAATAATGTATCGGCTAAATCTCGGTCTTTTCATCACCGAGTACCTCGGAGAGTAATTTTTCCTTTCGCCGCAAAAATTTCTAGGAAGATCAATGCTGCCATTGGTTGCAGATCAGATTGACAGCTGTTGTTCTCTCCATGGTCCTGGTCTGGGACATCATGGCGTCAGGAACCACTTAGATCAGGGTTAATGCGTTCTATTTATGGCTTAAGACAATCGAAGAAAGGGCATAGAGCTTGGAAAACGTTGTCAGACTTGTCAATATCTTATTCAGCTTTACAACAGCCACATCAGCTGTGATTCTGGAAAATTTTACACTGTCAGACGAATGTATTGGTCCTATACAAATTATCTGACTAAGGGAGAGTGAGGACTTACGGGTAGAGAACTCCTACCAACTTCGTTCCTTTCTCGATTCGCTGGTATAAATTGTCATTTAGTGCCATCTGGGGGCACATGCACGAAAGGAAGGGTGGGACTTCGATAAACCTCGCAAGATGGAATGTACTGTAGTACGACCAAAACTTTAGTCTCTATCCCACTTTACTTATTTCTTGATAGAAATTCCAAAAAAATTGATCAATTTGTTCAGAGCTATTCACTCTATGTAACCTATTGTGTGGCTGTAAGGCTATAGATCGGTAAATGGAGCCTTTTCCGTTACAAGAAACATAGTATATGGCTTCACTATTTTAACACATAAAGAAATCTAGCAGGATCACTTAATCATGGTTTACGTTATAATGCTGCTTTTCTCCTCCTCCTCGTTAACAGTAAAAACGCAAACTCCAACTTCCATAGCTGTCACAAATATATTGATGGACGTTGGCGGTATAAAGGCGGTAGACATGTTCATATGACATTTGCCATAGGAGAATTCATCCATTTCATGCGGTAGCAATGTATAATAATATTTCTATTATATCCGCAAGCGATCAATATTATACAAGATGCAGATCATTCATGATCGGCGGTGTAAATTAGGTTTTTACTGGTAAAGATATATTAAAAGCCTAGTTCTAGCTCAAAATCAAGTATATTCCAAAAATTCGTAATATCCTACTATTTTCTTATTTTCGATCTCTTTATGACCGTTGCATAAATCGCGAACACTAGAAAATCTTGATTAACTAGCTGAATCAAGATCTATGTCCCATAACAGGAACATCACAATGTATAATATCAGTATGCTTGTGCAGCAAAAGATAAGTTTTTTCTGAAACAAAAAAGGAGCAAATCAAATGCCATTTTATCAATGGAGGGATGCGCCAGGATATGACGTGTTGTGTTGACGCATTGGCAGGAATAAGGAAGTTGTTGCCGACCGGTGGCAGAAAAAGATACCTACTACTTAAATCTAGAATTATCGGTTGGAGGAGTAGAACTGCGGTTTGATCACCCTGCCATATCAATGGAGGGATGGACTCACATTGATAGTATGGCCAAACTGGGATGAATAGTTCATTGCATTCGCAGTTCTTACAGTCGGCTTTTCAATTTTCCAGGAATACATAGTTAAACCATCGATTTTATCCAACATGAATGGAAGGATGACTCTTGGAATGCAGTCTTGAGCATTATTGTAATGGGAATAACGACAAACAGCAAAGCTCTTGGAACTGCCAAAAAGAATAACGGACCTTTGCTCCAAGATGGCTAAATTCTTTTCTGCTTTAACACTGGCGACCGATTACTGGTTCCATTTCTCCGTTCTCTGGCAGCTGTGGAGCATGCGCCTACTATCATGACTTGAGTATGTCTATGATTACTGAAGACAAACATCATACGTGTTGCTTATGCTAACCCTGAATGCATTGTCACGCTGCCAAGATGGACCTTGATATTATCGGAGATCAAATTGACATAAGGTATAATATGATCTTCTGCGATAATCAGTATTCCTTCAGAGTATGCTTACTTCTTTGCCAACGCATAATTTGCCCTTCTATAAACGCAAGTATTAATTGCAGCAGTAAGAAATAGAGTTTTAAACAATCCGTATGGAGAAAGCTTTACGTTTTATCTGAGAATGCTAATGCTACCTTTATTCTGTAGGCACTGTATGCGTGGTATGAATTAAATTATTCAAGTCAGCCCTACATTGTATTGGACTTACAGGGTAAGCAATAGAGTTTAACCTTATTGCAGATTAAGCGTTTTGCCTCGTGCTCTATGACGAAGATAATTACAGGCCAACCTGGAAGAAGCGATGCAAGATTTGATAGGTCGTCCCTGACGTTTTCTCCTCAGTACACTGCCCCGTTAACTTACTAGCGATATACCTTGTTGAAGGAAGACTTACACTTGATCATATTTTATTGGGGAATACCAAATCAAACGGCACTGGCGAGGTCCTAGCATGAGTATTCAGTATATTAAAAGCTGTCTGTTAAAGCACGGCCACGTGGTCCGCAACGAGGCCTAATTCGGGTCAAAAAAGATGATAAGAGGTTGATCAAGTGGGGAGAGTAAAGGTAAAAGTTACTTTTGTCAACCCAACTTGTTATTAAAATCCGAATTGAATTTCTAAGGTTATGGTCTGATTTTTTTTTAATTTCAATTTCTGACCCGGTAATGTTTGGTATTGGGTCAGGAAGAGACAGTTAAGGATATTGGGTGCTATATGATTATTGCCGATCTTAGTCATTCTATTGAAGCCGGCGCCAACATAGTCTGATTGAGACAACAGCAAGGCGGTGAGGAGAAAAGGTTTAGAAAAGGGGGAGCTGTGTATATGTTTGTATGTGGAGGGATTTTGAGGGGTGGAGAGGAAAAGATAGAAAGAGAAATAGAAGTTTAGAGGGAACGATGAAATTGAATGAATAAGAGAGATACATACACAGAGACACAGAGACAGAGAGAGAGAGTGAGTGAGTGAGTGAGAAGGGAATATATGTTTCTCTATAGAGAGAAAGAGAGACAGAGGCACGGACGATGAATCCGATTGCTCCTTGGCTTAGATAACAGTAACCTGTTCACGCTGCCTCTCCCTTCAAGTGGCGACAAAAGATTTCCCTGTTCATTCAAACCTTACCCAAAAAATAAGATCACGTTTTCTCTCTTTTTTTTTTATTTATTTCTTGTCTCTCTTTCTTTCCTTCTTCTTCTTCTCTCTTTCTCTCTCTCCCTCTCTCCCTCTCTTCTCTCTCTTCCTCTTTCTAAACTTATTCCGCTCTCTAATATTAATATCTCTCTCCTTCTTTATTCTGACATCTTTGTTCTATCTTCTTAATATGACATCCACCAAAGATAATAGCCGACCTGCCGCTGCTGATCCGACCCGACGCAAACGACTCAAGGTGGTAAGCGCATGCGGAGAATGCCGGCGAAAGAAAACCAAATGCGACGGAAGCCACCCCTGTGCCGGTTGCACTAAAGCTAGAGTGGTCTGCGAGTACTCCCATTCCCATAAAGCTAGACATAATCTCGATCCTCATCAGTATCATCGTTCATCCGCTACTCCATCCACAACAACAATCGGTGCTATCGAGAACCGCCTTAATGTCATTGAAGATGTCCTATTTGCTTTGTTACGGTCCGACGGACCGCGCCAGCAGCATTCCGCAGATTTGTACCACCCTCGCCCTTTACATGCCATCCATGTCCAAAACGGGTCACTGGCACGGGAATCGAAGAGGCAACAGCCAATTTTGCCTCCTCTCCATCATCACCGTGCGCAGCCTCCCCTATCTGTTTCCTCCTCGTCTTCATCATCCTCGTCTTCCCTGTCATCGTCATCTTCCTCATCCTCCGCAACCTCCCCAAAGCTGTCAGCCATCCGAACCTTGCTTAATGACGATGACGTATACCCTGGAAAAGCAGCTGTGCTGCTTCCGGCCCCGTGCGGATACCACCCGACAGAGACTCCGTCAAGAACTATTTAAATGAAGTTTATTTAATGCACGAAAATAAACCAAAATAGTATAATAATGGTAATGTAATCAATGTTTCGATCAAACAAATAATGACAATAATAATAACAAACAATCAACATTGGCAACGTGTTTGTCCCTTGAAAGAGAGTGGAATTTGTCAATTATTCTTTCCTGGCGAAACTCCCCCAAAAGCTAAGGGATGAGCCAGGTCACAGATATCAAGTACTTGCTTTTCCATTGCTCGTTCCTTGAAAACTAGAAAGCGAAGGAAGAGGGAAATACTGTTGCTATGCTTAAATTAACTTGCCAAAAAAAAAAAAAAAAAAAAAAAAAAAAAAAAAAAAAAAAAAAAAAAAAAAAGAGAGCCTGGAAATGTGGTGAATTTCATATCCCTCCTACAACTCATCTTTTATTTTAGCAGCATTAGAACCAAGCACTCCTCTTCCGGAAAGTATATATAAGGTGCGCAATATGGAGTTCTTCAAATTCTTTTCTTTCTTTTTCACGGAGAAAGCAATTTATTTCTTTAGTACGATTTAATTCTTTCATGAAGCTTCTGGAAAATAATGCCGATCGTATGGGATTAAACTGGAACTGAAGGCCAATCATCTTTTAACAAGTGAGACTGATGAAAGTTTACCGTAATTAGGTAGGATAATGCCATTGAATAAATAATTTCGGATCTTGGTATTCTCACAGCGCAAAAGCAACAATAGATTACAAATGGCGTCCAGGAGACCTTTTTATTGTACGATGACGATCCTTTTACAAACAATCGGAGCATGGCAAATCAGGAAACACTGGCACACCATGCCTCGTTCGTTACATCGCTGCGTTACTCGTGCCGAATCGGTGCAAAAAAGAAGTCCATTCCTCGATTTGCCTACGGAAGATGTTCGTTGCGTAACTTGCAGGAAGGAAATATGGGGATGAAGTAGGGATAATTTAAGACTATTTTCGGTATCGGGCTGATTTCCCCATTAACTAACCTTAATGGCAAAGTGTTTCCAAACGCTCGGGAAAGGAATAGCTCAAAACCGAAAATTGGAACCCCATGCTGAAAAGGAACCGTAAACCTTCAAGCGATCGATGCCCGTTCACAATTCACGTATGACATAAATGGACAAGGGAGGAATGTGTGTCTGCTTTTGTGCGATCATCCGGGGTATGTCTGTACTCCCCCTCTTGTCCAAATAAAAAGTAGTCTATTCAAGCCATACATGACTGTTCCTTAAGAGCTTATCAGCCTTCGTACCGTTATCTATTAAGATCCCATGTCTAGATATTCCCTTTCGGTCAATTCTTGCAGGAGACGCATCAACTAAGCTACCTATTGTCGCAGCAAGGCGAGCCTAATTTCGCCAGCTTGCCGGAACAAGTTAGGAGGTGCAATTCGTGATATCCGGTTGCATACATGACCAAACAGTGGCAGTTGCTTTTTACTGTTAACAATAGCCATAGCACAAACAAAACGCCAGCCAGCTTGGTAGATCTTTACAAGTTTGAGACCTGACATCCTACGCTTATTTCTGTTGGCATGACGGTAAAGGCTTTATGCCTTCACTAACAGCGTTGTCTGTGAGTACCAAGTTATAGCGGCTGTTGTTCATCGTAGACGATATAATTGTCTGTGAACGCTTACGTGGGCCTACTGACGCATCGGAAACTGTAGATAATACATAGACAAAATATGCGTTTGTTGCTGACCAAATATTGCCTCATTGTATTGCTTGCTGGTCGTCTTTAGGCTCGGTGGCGACAGATTGCTTCTTATCCGATTCAGCTTCAACATGACATAATATGAAAAGGGTAAATGCAGTACAATTAAGCATCGGATTTTGCACCGAACGGATACTATCAATAAAGTCATTTTAACTAATGCTCATGCAACTGTCCGGGACCGGGTCCATCTTTGCTGTGCTTGCAGCAGAGACGGCTGGATAGTCTATCTCTTTGTTTTGGGACATTCTTCTTGTTCCCTTCGCTCTTACGGCTAAGTTTAGAATATCTGCATTGCATTGAAGCAATCCATAGCCCTTACGGACCACAACAAAGACCCAGTGTGCTATATCTTGTTCTATTTGCCTATCCCTGAGTGATTTCCACGTTGATGCTTTACTTGTGGCAAAATACTCCTGAACTTCATAGACGCAACAGCTTAATACTTGCTTAGGACGTATTTAAGTACGCATAGCCATATTCATAACACATCCGAATATTAAAAATGTCGTGACCGCTCTATGGACATACTTTCTTACAGGCATGTCTTCTTGACAGCGTTGAGGTGAAATTCCCCATCTGACCTGTAAACCAGGCTACCCCTATTCTAATTTTTCTGTTGCCGATGTTTCTCTATGTCGTCTTGCCTCATTGAATCACAGACGGCGGCTTTATTTCAAAGAATAATTTAATTCTTTGGTTAGGTAATGTTACCTCGGCGTAAAGCGACAGCAAATCCTTCCATCTCGGCGCTGCTACATCCTGCGTTCACACAGCATGCTAATAATACCAGCTCCACTGATCTGCAACATTTCTGGCGCCCTGGGTTTTCCGATCGGAGATGCAGAAACCAAGTTTTGCATCGGGACATGTTGGCAAACGGGTTGAACCCAGAAATGAACACCATTTCAACGTGGTCTTACATGACAACCTGATATCTGATACTCATGGATTTATAAGGTGGCAACTAAGTCCGATCTCCTAGGCACAAACCAGATCGTGCGTCTACTGTCAACCCCCCCCCTGGTGCTCCCGGAAAAGTAGTTCTAGACTTTCAGTAAATCAACATGCAGCGAATCATGCCGACGAGATACCTGTAACTATACAATGACTCGTTGCATCATATTGTTCTACGATTTTCCGTATTCTGGGAGTTGGTTCGTTTACCATTCGTCTAATGCCCATGAGCACAACAATAAAGGAACTAAAGACAGAAGAATAAATTTGATACTCTGTTTCTCATTTGGAATCTTTCCTGTCTTACGGCGTATCTATTACAATTATCTCACTATAGCTTTGGATCCGAAAACTTCATGTTATACAGATATAACACTAGCTTTTCGTACGTCATGTTAAATTGGGCATTTTAACATTATAAAAGTGATGAATACCAGTTCTACCATCAGTTTAACCTTTCTGTCACTATTCTAATGTACATACGCAGCACAGAGGGAAAAGGAAATAGTCCAATATATCATTTTGGATGCAGGATACCATACAAAAGCGACCAGAAGCACAGGGTACAGTTATATCATTGAAGAGTAAATATGTATAAAGTATTAAAAAAACAGATATAATGTATAAGGACAAGGAAATAGACTGTATCAAATAGTTTTATGTAAAGGTGATCCTCCATGATGCATTTTTGACCAATATAAACTAAAAGGCAGTGTACGCGCCTTTTTCTTTTTCGGTATTGTTGCGTTTTCATATTACACAATAGCGCTCGAGCCCTTGGCGTATCATGGGTTCACGCAATGTGACTACAAATGAGTACAACTGTTAGCCTTTTGTATGATGCATGCTGTCTAACGGAACACAGCTTTCTGCTCCGGCATTGGTTACCTTGGTGAGCAGACAGGAAGAAAAATCGAATCTTATTGGCGTAAATTGCGGGCAATTGCACGGTGTCAACTGATTCGCCAGGACGCGGAAAAAATCCCAGTGCAAGCTAACCTCAAGAGGAGGCTTCTCAATTTCTACCGCGTACCAACATATACAATTTATGCCAGTGGATCATAGCCATCCTTTTACCAAGTTTCCCGCAGCTCCCGGAAAAGGCGTCAACGGACTACGACCTTACTACACTCCCGGTCTAGTGAGTGACAACTATACCACCATTGTCGGTGACAGCATATTACCCGCGTCCTACAGTTCTGAAGACTACGATGACTTGATCGACTCGAAAGCAGCTGCTCGAGAACTTATTAATTTTACCGTGTTGAAGTACCTTACGACAGCTATAAGTAGCCCGTTTGAAGTGTCCAAGACGTTACTACAAGTCCAGTACATGCCACATGAGGACGCAGAAGTCATCGCTTCTGCTGTTCATGAGGGTACAACTTTCAAGGTACTTCAAAACAAAAAAAAATGTGGATTGAATAGTACGTGTGGTTTATTTATTTCTGCTGTTATAGAACGATGAGAACGATGAACATGGGTCAGTAGAGGAAGGACATGAGGAAGAAGAAGAAGAAGGGGAGGAAGAGGACGAGTATGATTTTTATGAACAACACTCGCGCCGGCAACGACGTTATTCTGCCGGAGGGGTTCCCTTCGAAGGACCCTCATTGGATATTGATGATCCTGCTTTCCGACGAAAACTGCCGCTGGATGAGAGCGGATACGTGGTACGCACGAGTGTGTATGACGACAGTACACGACCAGGACATCAAATCAAGCCGATTGAAGGTGGAGTTTGGCAAGGCATTGGGAGGTTACTCCGGCATCCACATGAAGGATGGCGATCTTTGTTTAAAGGCCAGTACACGAATTGGCTGTACGAGATATTACACTTGTTTCTGCAACCGACTCTGGAGGGCTCTTTGAACGATATGTTTGATCTTTATGACGACACGATCCCACTGGTGCATTTGGATCGTGTTGGTCCAAATCTGGCGACACTTGTTGCAAGTAATGCGATAGTAGGATTCCTTTTAAGTCCTCTTGAACTTATCCGAACACGGTAAAGGACACATTGAATTGAATGGGTGTGGTTAGATTAGCTGACCCAATGGACGCACTTCGTGCGTGTTTTTTGTTTTGCTTTATGCAGCTTGATGGTACAATCAGCATCACCTCTTCAGCGAAAATACAAAGGTCCTTTGCATGCTCTACGTACAATATTAACCGAGGAAGGTGGATTAAGTGGTCTCTACGTATCGCACAACCTTTTACCCACACTTCTGTATCACACCATCACGCCGCTTTTGCAAAACACCACGCCACTGATTATTGATCGCGTGTTCCAAGTTTCAGCAAGCGATTCTCCGTTCATGTACGGCCTGGCTGAGTTGAGTCTGAACACGCTGGAGATTTTAATCACCTTGCCTCTCGATACCATCCGCAAGAGATTGCAATGTCAAATCAGAACACGCACGCCAGGGAAAAAACGATTCGAGAGTGTTGTTGCATTGCGACCTGTGCCATATACGGGTATGGTGGATGCTGCTTACCGAATAATGAAAGAGGAAGGTGGTAGAAGAAAGTTGAAAGGAAAACAGAAGAAGGCCAAGTCAATGTTTACTAGTTGGGGTCTACGAGGTCTGTACCAAGGATTTAGTATGCAGTTTACTTCGAATGTTGTTCTTTTTGTATTGCATGCTATTAACGGCATTGAAGGTAAATTCACTACAGAATGACGTAAATGTGTAGTATGCTTACAGGGCTCCACCATCCTTAGACGGTTACGAAGATTTTTAAACAAAAGGTTTAGCCTCATAATACCATTAATTTGAAAAAAAATATATGTATATTTTAAACATTATGATATGTCTACAAAAGGAAGGAAATGTACAACGACGATAGGGAGATGTTAAGGAAATACGTTGAACTTTGGGGCGTGCGTTTGGTAGATGTAGGTAGATGGATGGCTTGTGTACAGAGGACAATCCTTACAATCCTCTGCGGGGAAAGAATTTTCTCTTGATGGCTTTATACAGTTCTACTAGGATAATATAAACGACGACTGAAACTGCGACAATGGCCCATTCCCAGGTGATGGGTGCGTGCTTGAAGATCTCTGTATTCAATCTATAGAGAGCATATTGAGTCAGAAAGTACTTGAGTACACACGACCAACTTACACAGGGACATAGATGACAATGAACATCAAGACAAAGCCGAGACCAACACTGTAGTACAGGTACTTGTTTTGTGGTCCTGTGAATGCTTTCCAAGTCCAGGTGGGATTATAAAGGTCACGGCATGTAAAACCGTGCAAAAGGAGGAGTACTGTCATTGTTGCAAAGAGACAACCACGTCCACGGAAGACTTCGCCGCAGGTGTCATTCCATCCCTTATTGCAGTCTTGACCAAGGTCACCGGTTCCAAATCCATATACAACGAGTACAAAATTCACAAAGCAAATCAGACCCATCATGATACCATAGTAAAGAATATCAATCAAGTTGTTCCAGCAGAAAAGACCTTCCTTGGGACCACGTGGAGGTACCAACATTTGCTCCTTATGAACAGGTTCCAGACCCAAACTCATAGCTGGTGGAGAGCTATATAACTACTATCAGTACCGCGAAACAGAGAAAAAGATCAAAAGTAAAATGCTTTACCTGGTTAGCACATTGTTGAATAGAATCTGAATAGGCGCCATGGGGAACACGGGATAACCGCTGTGATCGACGAAGGCAAGACCCAACAACAACGGAGTGATTTCACCCACATTGCCTGAGACCATGTGGACAACAAAACGAGAGATATTGGCAAACACGCGTCTACCTTCCTCAATGGCCTTGACAATGGTAGCGAAGTTATCGTCAACCAAAACAATATCGGCAGCCTGTTTGGCAACATCCGAACCAGCTTGGCCCATAGCAATACCAATATCGGATTCTTTCAAACTAGGGCTGTCATTTACACCGTCTCCAGTCATACCAGAGATCAGTTTGCGACGATGAAGGGCCTCGATCATTTTGACTTTTGTGTCGGGACTGCAGCGGGCGATCACACGTGGCAATTCGGGTAAGGCATCAATTTGTTCCGGTGTCATCTTGTCGAACTTGAGTGCTGGCATAACCAATCCGTCGTTTTTCTCCTTTTCATCATCGCTCATGCCATAACCGTCAGGGAGAATACCGACCTCGCGTGCAATAGCCGTAGCAGTCGCAATGTGGTCACCAGTAAGCATGTGAACGGTGATACCTAGAGGCATAAAAAAGTGAGTTTTTCATATTCCGCTTCGGATTCGGGTTACACATACCTGCACGGTGACACTTTTCCACGGCGTCCCTGGATTCCTCGCGAGGAGGATCATAGATACCCACGAGACCTAGGAAAATCATATCGTCTTCAACCTCCTCACGCTGAAAGGTGTCTGCCGCAATAGGACCATCCGCCTTAATCTTGCGCATGGCCAAGGACAGAACTCGGAGACCACCTCGAGCAAGAGCCTCCACCTGGGGAAAGACAAGATCCTGGAGTTCTTGCTGGCCCATAGACTTTACGTCGCCTTCTTCGTCTAATTGTATACCAATGCAACGTTCCAATACACGTTCAGTAGCACCTTTTAAAAAGGCCACGTAAGTTCCATCGGGGCTCTGGCAGATAACACTCATGCGTTTGATAGTGGAATCGAACGGATATTCGGCAATGAGGTTCCACGCGTCTTCGGACTTTGTCAGTGATTGTTTTCCCATGTGTAGCTTGTGAGCAAACACTTGCAGAGCGATCTAAACCATAATCGGGAAACTTTACGATAAGACCACTTGCTGAACCTATCTGTTTTTGGCAAGCTTACCTCCGTAGGATCACCAACGCCGTGCCATTCATTCTTTTCCTTATCATGAATCACTTCGCTCATATTGCAAAGTGCTGCGTTGTGGACCAAAAGATTCATACCGTATGACATAGTTTCGTTCGTAACCAACTTTTCATCGGTTTCAGACTTGATCTCGCCCTTCACGTTGAAGCCTAGACCGCTAACGCTGTAGAAACCATCTTCAGGACGCCAGAACCGGGTCAAAACCATCTTTGATTGAGTAAGTGTTCCTGTCTTATCGGAACAGACGTTGGTCACAGCACCAAGGAGTTCAAGTGATACGAGACGGCGCACGAGTGCCTTACTCTTTGCCATACTGTGGACACCAAAAGCCTGGGTAAGTGTGACCACGGCGACGAGGCCCTCGGGAATGACGGCAATGGATGTAGAAATGGCATATAAGACGACCATATCATTGATGTGGAAGCGGACAGAAGCAAATGCGATAATCACACACATGACGGCGACACCCAACAGCACAAGTGCCATACGATCAAGAGCCTTCTGCAGCGGAGTCTTTGAACTATCACCACTGTCCATCAAACGTTTAGCAATCTTACCAATTTCAGTTTGCATGCCGATTGAAGTAACGATCGCTAAGATAATATTTATAAAGTCAGTCAGATCACCGTAACTACTTCAAGTATCGTGTCCTGTACCTTTGCCTCGGCCTTTAGTCAAGGTAGTGCTTGAGTAAGTCATATTCACACGATCACCAAGTGCAACTTCCGCGCCTTCGATAACCTCCGTCCTACCGATCCGAGACAATTCAGTTACAATGCCACCTCCTGCTTGGTGTCACTTACATTTTGTTAACAGGAACCGATTCACCTGTCAGAAGAGCTTCATCAACGTCCATGTTAAACGCTCTATTCAAGCCAATGGGTCAGTAACTTTGCGTTTTCTTTCTTTTTTTTTTTCTTCAACCGAGAAAACTTACTCGATCATACGAGCGTCAGCGCCAACAACATCACCACTCTTTAACAGAATAATATCGCCTGGGACTAATTCACGAGTAGCTACTGTCTTTGACTCGCCATCACGGATGACTTGACTAGTGGGCGATGCCATCTGCCGAAGCGAGTCCATCGTTTTCTCTGCTTTATATTCTTGGGCAAATCCGACAATAGCGTTCAGAAGCATGATGGCCGCGATGACACCACCTTCAGCCCAATCTTTGAATACAAAAGAGACAACCTAAACAAGGTTTATAAGAACAATTGTTTTTTTTTCGAACAAACCATTACGTACCATTGCGATCAGGAGAATGAGGACCATGATATTGAAGAATTGTTTTATCATCAATTTGACAGGATTGACACCACCTTCGCCCTCCATTTCATTGTATCCGGCTTCTTCGCGGCGTGTTTCGACCTCTTTCTCGGACAGACCTTGCGTGAGATCCGATTTGAGCAATTGGGCCACTGTTTCCAGATCCATGGTGTGATAGGGTGGACCTTCGACCACCTCGACTGTTTTCTTTCGACGTTTGACAAGGCTCATTTTTTGCATCAAGACGCTTCTGACGGACTTTGTCTCGAAATCAGAGCTGCTTTGACCCGTGGAAGTACGGGTCAATGATTTCTGGGGAGGCTTTTCATGTTGTTGCAAGTCGTACTTGGAATGGGATTGTTCAGCAAAGCTAATTGTAGTGTTCTGTGCTCCTTGTCCGTTGGTGCCAGTAGGATTCATCAAGGGTACAAGTCAAATAAAACCGGAAAAGGTAAAGTTTGCCCATGCGGTACTCTGGTTTTGGATCTTTTATAACCATAGACAGCTCCGCAAAGTGGTTTCAACTATGGAAACGTAAGAACGTCCGGAAACAAGCAACTTCCTAAATGAAACCAATCACATGACTCGATCGCTTGGTGCTTGGGCACATAAGGGTCGTTCCCAACTATGGAAACTTGAGAAAAAAAAAGTTCGGAACAGAAAAGAGAAAAAAAAGGGATCCTTGCGTCGTTCCCAGACGGGCACTAAACCACATCATCTTCAAATTCCGCAATGAATTACAGAATCCCCCTACACTGCAGAAAATCGATTGCACAATATCATTTCAAGATGAAGAGATGCGTGGTCCCTTTTAAGCTAAGCAATCAGTATTAACAAACATACCGAGTGTGCAGAACCTCGGAGTGCCCATTGTATGGCAGACACAATGAGTTCAACTCCGCCAGCTCAATGGAAAGAAGCTACAATTGTGTCTCTGACAGCAAGTTGACCCCACGGGATGAGTTCCATGAATCTGATTGGATGACGCTTAAACAAATGGCGACATGATGCCAATAGAATAAATAGTGAAACTTGCTGTGATCCCATGACAAACATAAAGTAAAATGGTGTGACTAGGCACAACAGGAATTGTCATAGCTTCAGACCCTAAACCAAAAATCGTGAATTTAGTCTTGTCATCCATTACTGTCAAAATTCTACTCGATAAGCGTAATTTAGTACAATGCGTCCCTTAACTAGCAGGTGACGAGATCACATGCATCTAAATCAAACATGCCTATGCATTGCTCGTTATGCGGCCAAGGAACCATCACGTTATTGGTAATAATAATTGAATAGGTGTAATAATATATGCCATTGAATGTCAGAGTGGACTAATACATATAAAATTACACCTGTGCAACTACCTAAACCCATCATTGACAGAGTATGAAAAAGTTAAGTAAGGATTGAAACGACCAGGCCATTGTGCTCAGCTTCTGATCTACCTAACTTACGATCGCATCTTGCCCGTCGACGACAGATCTTGCTAATTGCAGAGCCAGAACACTTCCATCATTCGTAGTTACGTAGTATCAGTTTCGGGACGCAACAAGAACATATAACTTGTAACAGGATGGCTAACGTTGGTCTGTTCCATGTAGTCTCATGATATGATTTACATGCAGATCACACGGACTGGGACAGACCATTTCCTTGCATAACATTGCAGCGTGATGAATCTGTCCGATCGTCAATTCAGGGGTGTCGAATACTGATCTGTTCTCGCTGACTCATTGGATATCATTCTTTTTCACCGTCTAATCCGTGAATCGAAGCAACAATCATTTCTATCTGCGACAGTTCGCGTAATGCTTAGTGAAGCAGAAAATTCACCTTGATTTCACGGCCCGAAGGAAACACCGGGCGCTGCTTACACCACGTTTTTGTCGGGGCATAGTTTTTGTCACCAATCTGACTTTGGGTTGTGTTACAACCTACGTCTTTTCTTTTCTTCATCAAGAATCATAGGTTTCCCAATGATAATGCAGTGCTGTTTCATAGATAACACATGACCCGGAAAATCGGGAAAACACCGGATAAGGCTGTGTTCAGGACATCAAGAGCTTTGTCTTTTTTCTCGAGATGATCCAAGGCGATGCAGGAACTGGCGCGCCATGTCCTGTTCCGACGTACTTCAAAATAGCAGTGATTGCATTGGCTCCGAAAAAGTTGGCTCATTCGCAAAAAAGCCTCATACATAAAGTGGTGAGCGGCAAGAAAGCTATGACACTCAGATCAAAGCCCGATTAAGCTTAGTTCGTCGTGCATCAGGTAACACAAACGTCAGGGAGGCGATATGAACCCGTTAGCGTTTCTTCGCTGTAACTTGTTTCCCCAAACAACCACAACTGATCATTTCGTTGTGAAACAATTATTAGATTTCGTTATTCCAGGCTTTCCAAATGATCAATTGGTTTACAAACAAGTTTCTAGTTAGAATCTTCGATTTTTAGGATCGGATTATTCAAGATCACAGTAAACCACATAAATGCTTATGAACATCCATAGCCAGAATCAGAGTTTCGTGAGTATATGCGGTAGTATCTTTGCTTGGTGAATAAGCTTCATATACTCGAGCACTCTTGAACGGACACATTATGTACCGTCTTCATGTAAATAACTATCTGTTGATGTTCTATACAGAGCATTGCATGCAGCAGCCATCTGTACCAATCTAGCACGTTAAGTAGTGAACAGTGCGCAAAAAGAAAACACCCGAGACCGGACCAAAACGACATGGAATGCCCATCGGCGACACCTTGTTTGTTGATGATGTTGCTTTGTTGCACACCGGCCACGGCCATTGTTATGCAGAAAGATTGAACTAGCAATGCAGCACATAATCATTTTCGAGGTCTGCTCTGGATAGACTAAGCCGGGTTATTTATCACAATTCATTTTAACTTGCGAATAAAATATATCCAAAAAGGATGGCAATTTTCTTATGAAATCAATAACACGACATGGCTTATTTTTTATTAGTTTGGCGGAAACAATATTAAAACTTTGAGTCTGCAGGAAATCATAACTTACCAAATCACGTTTAGATGAAGAAAACAATCTCCCATACGATACCATTTGTAAAACAGAGTCTTTACATCCGAGAAACTATCTATAATGGATAAACTTAACTTAAGTCGTATGGTGGACATATGATATTGAGTGCTCAGTATTCATAATGAACTCTTATGAAAACAAATAAACAGGAGCATTTCAGGATCAGTAGTCATACAATTTATGCTGACTACTAGAGATACTCATTGTCAGTCTAAGTCATTTTATTCAAGTTCACGAGGGCTAGAGGTCCGGATTCGCCTTGTTGTGCGCGGCGAAAGAAAAAATCGTCACGTCGTCAAAAAAACATTTTGGCTTTCTTATCTACCACGGATTTAGAGCATCTATTGACATCCACATTTCAATAGTCCTTTTTGCGAAGAAGTTGTCGTATGGAAACTCACTGTGGCACTCGCACTTTGGGAAGTGGTTCCTGATGTACTATTTTTCATCAAGTAAGAATTAGTGCATCAGGAACCAAAGTTTCCGATTCTGCTGCAGAATACAACATTGGTTCCCAATGGACATTTTTTACTTAATAGAAGATAGTATAGTAGCCCCCTCTAATTTCAACCACTCCGTTTCGGCCCAGAAGCTTGAGAAATACGACGGTTGAACTTATCGAGGTATTGTGTAACTTTCAATTACCGAGCGTGAAACATAACTCGTCTCTGTTGAATATGAGTCACATTAAGCTATACACCGATCGTGAGTCATATAAGTGTAATCTTAGCATAGCTATAGTGAGTAATGTACAGCGATTTCCCAATAAAATTATATAAATACCGAAACAACTCAGTATCTGCTCGTTATATTATCTACAATGTCCAAAAAGAACGTCTCTATGACAAATGAGCAACGCGACCGTATTTACATAAAGAAACAGGCGATGCCTAAAATGACCCTTGCAGAGCTTGCTACATGGGCCAAGCGTGCATTCCAACTTGAAAAAGAGCCTGACACCACTACTATCTCCAAAATTTTGAAGCGGAAACGAGAGGGTTCGCCTGAGCCAGCAAGAAAACACTATAAGAGAATAAAAGACTGCGCGAATCCAGTAAATCATAAATGTTGAGTGAGAATATGAATAGTTGATTTATATTGACATTAGAAACTTGAAGAAGCCCTCGCCCTCTGGATTCAAACAGCAGAGAAGAATGGTATTCCCACTAATTGGGACAGGATCAAACTTGAAGCCAAGAGAATTTGCGACCGTCTTAATATTCCTGAAGACCAGCGTATTAAATTCTCGAACGGCTGGCAACATCGTTTTCAGAAACGGCATGGCATACGTATGCACAATATCCATGGGGAAGCAGGAGACGCAGACACAGAAGTAATTGCCGAATCTATTGATGCTATACGGGCCAAGATGAAACGATATGCGCCTTGCGATGTATATAATATGCATGAGACGGCACTCTTCTACCGAAACCCACCAAAAACAATTATCTCTAGACATTTAGTTGATGGTGTCAAGCAGGATAAAAGGCGATTGACTGTTGCGCTAACGGTCAATGCTGATGGCAGCCATGTTTATCATCCGCTAATCATAGGAAAGGCAAAAATGCCACGTTGCTTTAAAAACAAACCAGGTAACATCAAATTTGTCTGTCGAAGAAAAACAGTTTTATCCAACAATTATCTTAGCACTTGTGCATGGGTACAAACTGTACTTCAGTAATTCGACTGCTTGTATGACAAAGCAAATATTCAAGGAGTACCTAAAGGCTTTTGATTCCTCAATGAGATCCAAGGGACGCAAAGTCCTGCTTCTTTTGGACAACTTTTCTGGGCATATAGTTAGTTACAAGCCTACTAATATAGAGATATGCTACCTAGCAGCCAATAGCACTTCAAAGCTTCAACCATTAGACCAAGGCATTATTAGAACCTTTAAGGCTCATTATAGGTATAAGCTGCTAGGTCACCATTTGTCTATAAATACTAAACCATTTTTGTGTACTATAGAAATTATCAATATGAGTTGGCATATAGAGAGGTCGCTTTGCGAAACAGAGGGGAAACTGTGCTGAAGAATGTGTTTCAAGTTAACCAACTACAGGGCATGAGATGGATACGGCTATCTTTAAAGAAGTTGAAGGCTGAGACCATACAGAACTGCTGGGCCAAAACTGGAATTCTGGATAATGTCCTTTCTACTGAAGAGCATACCTCTGAATGCGAGGAAATCTTGAACAACATCAATGAGCATCTGCTCGAGATAGATGGGTCAACAATGACAATTGATGAATTTGAAGAAGAGTGCAACGAGGAGAACAAAGCTGTTCGTCCATGCAATGAAGAAGATATACTTTCAGTTTTGCAAGAAGAGGATAGTGCCTGTGAGCAAATTGAGCCGGTCGAAGTAGCAGAAGAAAACCCCCGTCTATCATTGAAGGAACAGGTTTTGCATATCGATACAGTCATTGGTTTCTTGGATGAAGAGAAATATGGGGATGTCCTGGATAGTTTACGCCAAATACGCAATGAATTTCGGAAGCAATGTAGAATGAAGCAGTCAGAAATCACATCATACTTTAGAACGCAGTCAGATGTATAAAATTTTCCCCGATGTGAGATTTAACCCTCATTTTAGGCTTGAAGTTGAAGTTAGCGAGGATTTTTAAAATCGACACTGTGTTTTCTGTCCGTCCTCTTCGAATTATTTGAAAATATCGGAAGTTGAAATTAGAGGAGGGCTACTCTTCATCAGGAATCAGAAATAGTTCAATAGAAACTGATAGAGACCGGAACGAACCCACATTTGTCATAATGTTGTATGAACTGCAGATCACCTTGTTTGGCTGGGGCCGCAAGCGTGATAAAGCCCCCATTGTTGTATTTCGATTGCTGCAAATTTTTGTCTAGGTAGGTGGCCCAGTTATTTCCGCAACGGATGGTCATGCTTGTAGTATACACGATCACAGTGTATTCCCACCAAAAACGGCTCCGTATCTGAGGGTCATTTTTCTTCTGACGCGTTCCCTACCAAAACTTGCTTTCCCCTCTTATGTGCTTGTGCTAGTCGCCACAGCTCGACAAGAGGAGTACCTTGATTTGGCAGAATGTCAAAAAGAGGAGTTATTCAAGTAAGAGGAAAAGGCGCGTATCCTTGCAGCGAAGTAAACGTAAGTCCACCGTTCCTTCTCAAAAGTAAGATCAATGAACAGATTGTTGTACATACCCTCCCAATACTTGAGGCTTTCTCACCAAAACAGTTCCCAGTATTGAAAGCATTGGTACACTGAAGCGCGTACATCCTTGTCTATGGACACCCAATGGCATGGATATCATCAAAGGTGCTAGTAATCCATTCGAGGTGCTTAATGGAACAACATTCTTAGGTGAACGACCGTATCTTCGTTGATTGGACTGAACTTGATCTTTTTATTGTTTGAGGTCAACCAAGATGCAAGGTGGGGAGCCAGGACACGTGCTACCAAACAGTGTCGAGAGAAACAACAGGATGATAACAGACTTTTCCTGTGGCGATATGGAGCTCGTGGATGCTAAAATCGCCCCAAATGGGAGAAGCCGAGTTTACATTCGCTATGCTAATCCATCATTTTATTACAGAGCTTGATGATTCGAACGCTGGTTTCAATAAACTTAGTTAGGGATAATTATCGATTCATAGCGTGGGTGAAGTAATTGAGTTGATGGACGTATCCCAACACGAAGTGATGTATCCACCCACCATGGGCACACTTTTTTCAACGCTACCAAGCATACATTTTCTAAGTACGCGCCATTCGTACAGTGGGAGCGGTGAAATGATAGAGAAAAATCTCCCAGAAAGAAATGATATGCTTTTTGGCAACACAGTTACCAGAGGAGATTAGCAAGGCTGGGTAAGCCCTTTCATTGAGCAGGTCTAAATGTGTCCAGACAACAGGTATTGATATAGCTTTATTATACAGGAAACTGTGCCTCAAGCATGACGGTCTCCTAAATTAACTTGGTCGCTGTCTGAAATCGAATAAAGAAATCGCACAAAGTCTATTTGTATTCCGGCAAGAGCTACCTCGTGTTCAAACCACTGATGAGAAAACCGTTGATAAGTGATCTGGAAAACAAGAATCTTGGTGATATAATAATGCTACATAAGATGAATGTGTTACCTCTTGATCTATGTCATTTCGAAAGTGTGTGCATTAAATGCTATTTAATGCTAGTCTAAAATAAACTTTGTTTCCGTAAAAAGTCTCAAGTTATTTTGTAACAGAGGGAATACAGGTGAAACGATAGACATTGGAAATAAGCCAACCATTACGTATTACCGACGGAGGTTGCTTGCTGGCTATGTCTTCAACAAAGAATAGAGTCAAACTATGAATCAGGAGTTGTCTTTTCACCTAGTTCTACCATCAAACCAAACAACAAGTCATCGGTGGGAAAGGTCATTTCATAGCACTAACAAGAAAAGGGTAGGCGCGATAGATGGTTTTACAGACGAGACATGGATAGCGTACATTTATACACAAGCGGACCGCGGGTAAAAGGGAGACGCGTGTTCGGATCGAAGAAAAAGGCAAGAAGACCTTCCTGAAGTGGTGCTTGCTATCATTTAAGGCGTTCGTTGTTTTCAATTGACATACATGAGGCATTGTCAGTTAAGGTAAAGCTGTCCTATTTATCAGCGCAAACATCTGTTAAGTTAGTTACACAGTGACGACTTTGTTTCTTCTGCTTCTATTCCTCCGCATTCTCCAAACGATGGAGCCATCGTACAGATCGCACACGTGTATTGAGACAGCGGGACATGTCCCACGTGCGAAACGTCAGTCTTGGTTTTAGCTCTCCCGGTTTACTGGTAAACACAAGGGAAAGTATCACTGATATCGATGATTCTCTGCTTAATATAGGCATACCCTATCATCTAGAAGGTAAGGTGATTGGAGCCAAAATACTTACCCGATCGATCAATGAACTCTGTGTATCAATCCCAGATGATAGATCTACCGGGAATGATGCGTTTCCGGCCTGTTTCCTACTAATCTGGGTTTTTGTGCTTTTTCGATGATTGCTTGATGGCTCTATGTTTAGGTTAGATAAGTAGTTACGGATGCTTTTCGGAAATGCAGTAAATGTGGCCTGTGGTTATTGGGATCGACAGATCTGATACTACTCTGACGAAAACAACGGTGCGTTCCCGGAAGACTGGGTGTGCTCCAGTAGTTCTCTATCCGAGATAAACAACATGGGTAATTTGGACGCCGTCTCGGGGTAATTAAACCTTAGATTGATAGCAGCAAAAGATGGACGGAGGAAGAAAACGGGAAAACAGTTTTCGGAATAAGATACTGGATTTGCATGCGCCTCGCAGGGCGACCTAATTCGAGGTACAAAGCTCAGCGGTTTTCCTTCCTTAGGTTTTTGGCTAAGTTTGTTCCCACAGCGCTGCATGGTGTGGATAGTAGATAAAGACGTAAAAGACTCTCACACGGAGATACTAGCACCAAATTTTGCTAGCTGTTCTTCATATCCCCCCTGACGAAATGCTCCGACAGCAATGTGCAACAGTTCTACCTTACACAACAGAAAAAGGGTGCATACGTATTTTGTTGTAAAGATAATACCAAACATAAGGGAACTAGCGTCCGACATGATGCTACAGTTGATCGTCATCCCTTATGTAACAAAAACAAAGGGCATAGGAAATGCTTCGCTTTGACGTCGCCATAAATGAAATGAGTGGGGAATCATGTCATGTGTTGCTTAGTTCCAAACCTTAAAAACTTAGTAGCAGCACATCATTGGTTAAACCTCCATTTTGACATTTCCGACATTGTGTTTTTCCTAAACAACTTGGACTATACGATCATTTCGTCCATTCAACGACGGTCTAGTCTTTTGAGTTTTTTTTTAATCAGGCCATGCAGCACCCTAATTGCAAACTGGGAACTCGTTCCGGTCGGACCTGGGTTGGCGGATCCTTGAAGGTGGTACTCATATACTGAAGTGACACTCAGACGGCGGTGCATGAGAAAAAGAGAAGCTAGGTGACTCGTCTCAATTGATATGCCGAAACACCGATAACGAATCCTTTTAAAGTGAGGCACTTCGCAACCTTCTTATTAGCAAAGCACCGACCGTAGCATCGTAGCACTTAGCTTTTTTTGTGACCCAATCCTAAACTTTATATTTCTAGCAGCCCCTCCGTTTTCCTTCTTCTTTATTCCTTCCCTTCAACACCAACATTCCTTGCTAAAAAGCAATAAAAAAGTGAATCGCAAACCTTTTTGATTTTCCTTTTTTCTTTCTTTCTTCCTTCTCTCCCCCCGGTCATTTTCTCAAATCCTTCTCTTCCGTTTTCTATTTTCTATCTAAAGAATGAACAAGCTTCTCCTTTCCTCCGAATACATGAACGATTACGCAGTTCCTCAGTATCCTACGAAATTGGAATTAGTCGATCAACCCACCATGGTGTATCCTGGTAAATATTTCGAAAGTTAGAAGAAAAGATAGAAGAAACTAAAAGCATGTCGGCGTTTGCCGTTACAGGTTCGCCTTTCTATCAAGGTCATAGCAGCCGAGGCTCTGTCTACGATCATACTCTCGGTCATCAATTTACATCTTACCAGCCGGGAAGCCCTGATTCCTTTATATCTGGCATGGGGCCCACAACACCCCCGCCCCCTGCAATGGGTCTGGCTCAGGAACCACCTATGTTGGTCGCTTCGTCTTCGTCATCTACCACCGCTTCGGCTAACTCAGCCGCGTACCTCAACGAGACAATTGCAAAGGCCTCTTCGTTGCCCGAGTCATTTTACCCTGAATTCCTTCAATATTCTAAGGAAACTTACGAGCAGTCCACCAGTACCAGCCCTCAACGAAAGAAGCGTCGTTGCACTGAAGACGATAGCAAAAATTCCTATGCTGAAACGCAGCAGCAGCTTTCCTCAGAGGAAGATTGCAGTGATGAAAAGAGCATGTTAGTAAAACAGAAAAAAAAGATGCTTTCTATTATTTTCATGGTTTCTAACCAAACCTTCGCACTCTAGCCAAAGTGGTCCGGTCTCCACAGCAGAGATGCGTCGACAGATCCACATTCAGTCCGAACAGAAACGTAGAGCCCAAATCAAGGACGGATTTGAGGATCTCCGTAACGAACTGCCAGCTTGTCTTAACAAAAAAATGAGCAAGGTTGCTCTGCTACATCGAAGTAAGCAAATCTAACTTTGCTTTTAAATATAGCTTATTAATTGCTTGAACCATTAGCTGTCCAACATATTCAGCATCTTAAGAGTACGCAAATGACCATTCTGGCTGAGCTTGAACGTCTAGTGCACGAAAACGAACAACTTCGCGCGTAAGTTGCAAATCGCTTGAGACATAGCCAAAAAAATACTTATGTGCTTTCTGTTTATCACCCAGGTTCCAACAAAGTGTGTTGCAAAGACAAGCATTGGAAAACATGTATTCTGTGAATAATCTGTAATTCCAATCTCTAGCAGCCTGAATTCTTCCCTTTTTCTATCTCCTTTGTAAGCACACTCTTCACTACATCTTTTTTTTGTTATCTTTCTCTATTTTGCATCATCTAAGCTTTGTGGATAACCATACCACGTAATACTGCCTCCCCTACATAGCTCGAAATATTTTTTTCTTCCTCTCCTCGGTTCTTCTTTTCAAGCCTCTAAGTACTTAATGCTCCCCTCCCCACATAGATTTCTCTTTTGTTTCTTTTTTCCTTTACTGCATTTGATCTCAACCTTCCCCCTTTAAACCTTTTTTTTTGTTTCTCTTATATACCCCCGTGAAAGCCAGATTTGTTTTTTGCAACAACGCTTTAGCAGATCTTGCCCTTACTTTCTTCTTCCTTCGCTTTTTTTTTCACGTATGTTTGCATTTTTCACGTAAATAAAGCCACTAAAGTTTTTTTTTAATATTCTCGGATGGCATCGATAAGATAGGTATGAGCGTCGGTCCGCAGTTGACCGCTCAGGTCCGTTCTGAACCCCGCGCGGAGTACTGATCAGGGGTATGTACATTCGAAGAAAAAAAAAGAAGAATTCCGGATTATTGGGCAGATGTGGCACATTAAAAAGCCCTTAAACAATAACAAAAGAAAAAAAAATAGTGACAGGGAAGAGTAAACAGGAAACATTTCTTTCTTTGAGCTGGGTACTATGAAAAAGAAAAGAACAGGATGATGTTACAGACATAGATCATGGATGGCGTTCGCTTGTCGAATGGCGTGCGTAACCAGAGCTGTTCGATTAAATCAAATAATGGCTAGTGAGCTAGAGGATAGGAAACCTTATGTTGTTTTGCTTTTGAGCTGCTTCCATCGCCCTTCTAGGTGCATGTAGTACATTCTGATGGCTATCCGCAACCAAACATCTTTGGTCTGCGGGTATCGTTCTTTTCAAGTACATCGGCAACAACTTGCAAACATTGTATGCCACGTCTCGTCCCCATCTATACTATTCTTTGTGCAGCGCAATCCGTTGGGTTTTTGCGCGGAAAAACGAGCGACGCCTCGTGCGGAAAGTTGCACCTAAAACGTCAAGATACACGTCGCTTCGGCTTGCGTCCCTTTTCGTTTTCGGCGATTGTTTAAGCTGCTCTCTTTAATAAAGTAAAACCAGGTTTAGTCGATGGTTTAATACAGTTATTGAAGTCAAAATCAGTTGTCTGGTAAGCCAAGGGCGTTGGAAACCTTTCACCAGCCTCTTCATGGTGAGACCTCAGCGGTTTAGCACGCAGTGTGCAGATCTTGAACGGCTTATGGACTTGTTATAGCATAAAAGCGGCGGTTATTGTCATAGTAGGCTTAAAGGAATTTCATAGGTAATCTTCGTGAAGGTTGGTAGGATCCCTTGCAGAACAGCTGGGGTATCAATTCTTTCCTAAATTTACTAGTGCTGCCAAAGAAAACTGAAGAAGTGTTTGTGATATGGCGAAAAAGGAGTGGTTGTATTTGCACTAAGTAGATTCTGGAAAGAATAGACAGATTAACAAGTCGAGAAAGATGGCGTAGGACGAGTGGAATGAAACATCGAATGAAATTTACTAGCTCCCATTCAGCTATATATTTTGGAAATAGGTCGTGCATGTTCATGGGATAATCACTCGTTTGTTCAACGAAATTTGAGGCGCTTTTGTTGTATCGGCCGCAGTTTCTTTCGAGAGTTGCATTTTAGTTCTATCAATGCTTATGTGCACGAAGTCTAGAAAGTAGGTTCTGTGTAGATGTGACATACTCGGTTCTTCTGATTACGGTTACAGGTTACGCAACATGCTTGTGCAGCAGGATAACGGGTACGTTCTCTGGGTCTCAGTGATCTTGATATACAAGTTTAGCAAGTTAATTCATTTATTTGTTTGATTGTAGATAAAACAAATATAGCGTATAAATATACAGAAGTACTTATGGGTGTTGTTGTTGTTGTTGTTGTTGTTGTTGGTTTTGGCCGGGACGTGGTGCGAATTTCACAACCAGTACAATGATGATCACGATAATGATGACAGCGAAGATACCAAAACAGATCCACTTCTTTCTGCGAGTCGCTTTGGCAGATTTAATGGCATTTCCTATTTGTTTCTCTCCTTGTTCGAGATGATTTACCACCTCGTAGGAACTAGCCTCGATCGTGTTTAACACCTGAGCCTGGTTTTCCAAAAGGTACTGCATTTCCTGGAAAAGTTCTGAAAGCTCCTGAACGCTTTTAGCCAGTTTACGGATATCCTCATGTCGTTCCTGGACGGCATCCAACGTTTCCTGTGCATCATATCGTCTTTGTTCTGTGCTCATCGTCTGCATCAGTTGCTGAGCAAACACAGCAGGTCTGCCTTGTTCAGCTTGGGAGATGGCCTGTTCTATTTCATCAGGGGTGGCATTTGGATTGGCGATTTTGATCTGACGTTCCAGCTGTTTAGATTCGGCTCGTTGAAACTCGATGGCGACCTGGCGATGACGCTCGATAGCGTCCATAAATGACTTGGTGACAGATGCGAATTGATTCTTGCGGATTGCCAGATCAGTGTGGCGCGAATTAGGTTCGATTTCCTTCAGCTTCTGCTTAATATGTGTCATGATCCGCTGTGTTTCGTCCGTCATATCTTCCATAGTGGCACGTTGTCGTGCAATCTCGTTCGCATCCCCCGTTTGAAGCATGGCGGACTGGGCTGCCTGGATACGTTGGACGTTGCTATTGATCGTCTTGATACTATCTTGGATATTCGATATCTCGTTCAAAAAACCATCCATCGAAGACGGATCCGTCTGACTAGCCAACAACGGCCGCATTTCGTAGCGTCCCGGTCCTGCACCTTGCCCTGATGAAGTTGAATGTGATTGCGAATCAGGTCGCGAAAGTTCTGCCAGTCTATCTACGTTCATGCTGCAATTACAAAGAGAAACAAGCGAATGAGAAACGTAGAGATGTTTGAATAACGGGGAAGGAGTAAGACGACCGAACAAGTGAAACGAGAGAAGAAAAAAAAAAGGTGGTGTTTTGGGCGTTGCTATTTTTGTGTCGCTCCAACTGAGCCGAACGGAGATCCAATAGCATACATGAGCCTTGGCAAGCATCTTTAAGTGTGTCTATCGACGCTCAGCACGAATATACTCTGGGATTACAGAAATAGAAACAGTCATTCAAATATTATCTTCCGGAAATGTAACCTCTTGGTTGTCTTTGTTGTCATCACTCAAAGTGCATCTTATTCCTGGACAGTAACGGCCCGATCCTCCACAGCGGTACCTGAAATACCCACATTTCAACAGTAAACCCCGAACAATTTGTTGATCGTAAGCTTCTCTGACGGCCGTGCACCTAAAATCCGATAACTCGCTTTTGTCGAAAGATGCTTCATCTCATATCAACACACAATTCTCCACTAGTACAAACTTTTGCTTGTAAAAATAGAATAAGGATTTTGTAATAGCACGATCTCCCAATCGTTTTGTGTTCTGAAAGGACATAAGCATTGATAAATAATAAGATAACACACTTTCCTGTGTATTACGTATAATGGATTCTAAGCAGTAGCTAGAACAAACAGGAACAACAATATAGATTTACTTATTCAGTATTTTAACCGAGAAAACTCTGCAAACCTACCGTTATCGGTTATCCTACCGCGGGCATTCCTGCAGATAGCGGAATTATTTTCCACGCCTTGTGTGGCGTATGACATGGCATCGGCAAGCATCCGTTGAAGGATATATGCATGGTATTACTTGATAATCTTCCCGAAATCTTCTTCAAAAACTGGACTGAACAAAAGACATCTGTTTTGATTTTGGCCGGTAGGGGGGGGGACAGGAACGGACATTATGGTGACAGCATGCGCCACGGTAGATATTACTAAACTTGGTAATTGCATAAACCCAGCCTTAAATTCATGGAACAATGCTTTTCATTTCATTGCTCGCCGGAAGGTCCATTTGCCAAACAGCATAGCCAGTTGATAACATGACCGCAACATAAAAAATTGGGCAACTATAAGAAAGTTTTCCTACACATCAGTCTACCAACCTGTAAAAGTACATATTGATTCTGTACTACAATCGTATTTTGGGTGTCAAAAAGTACTTCTTTCTGTAGCTTGAGGCAACGTTTATAAAATAGTTCACTAAGAGCGTTCTATTTATACAAATGAATAGTTTGTCACCATGCGCTCTCCTGTTATGTCTCCCGTACGATGCTTACTGTGAGCTTATGTTTTGAATATGCACGGCCCACTAGAAATGGGTCACGGTGCACGCTTTTCTTTTACGAACAGCTACAAAAAATATTCTGGCAGTCTGTAGCTTGTCTACTTGCTGTTAAAAAGGCTTTCTTAGCTTAATAATAGTAGCTTCTTAAATTCTCCGATTTGTCCTGCATTACGCTTGGCAACTTAGATACGAGCATAACAAAAAAATTCTAACATGGTACGCTTATTTTAGGAACTTCTTGGCTCATTGAGTACAAGAGCATTGAATGATTTCTTTGCATCTTTAGGAACCATGGCAGTAAAATTGGTTTGCTCCCGGAACGCAGCATCCGTTTTTCCGTTGGCATTCTTGGGATCAGTTGTTCGTTGATGGACCAATGGTAGTATTTCGACAATTTCCTCGATCTCACAATTTCTACTGAAGTTTCAGGCCAAAATCGAATTGCTTTGGTCAATGTTTTGTTTTCGGACGTTTTTATTCATGGTAATGTCACGAAATGGACAGACTTGTATGTCTGTCCATATGGCCAAAGTTAGTGGATAAGGAAGAAATACATGGGTGACATCGATATATAGACGATATGAAACGTGACGCTCGAATTAATTTTGGCATCTCTTCTCCAGTGAATGCAAATTCTATCGGATTCAAACTAACGCTCATACCATGTGAATACATGGATGGTATCTGTGCTATAGTCTTACTTCGGTATATAATGGTCTCGCATTTCTAGCAGAAGCAGGTACCTATGTTAGGCCTACTGCGTATATGCACCGCAAAGAACACAAAATGCTGCAACAAAACACGTAGAATGGAAATATGCAATAACATAATTAGCGTTTGAAATTGTAAGTTGGAGGAATACGGGTTAAAACAGGACTTCATGAATAGTAGGTTAACGTTGTCACCCATGTGGCCCGGGCAGACTGGTTGTTACGGTCTGCTTGTGATAACCGTTACTAAATATTGCGTCACTGATAGTTGTTTAAAGTATAAGGCTAACTGCTTTTCTACTTTTTTGCGATGTTCTTCTTACAGATAGCCTTTGGTCAATTAGCTTGATTAATTGACATGGAATACACTACGTGCTCCATGCCTATTTCTGTAGTCTGTGCGGCGTTTGTCTGAAACAGCCAGCAAACCTAAGCTGAGTAGAACAATAACATGAACTGTTTCCGGCCACCCGCTCTCTCAGGAAACGTGGACCATCCTATGTTGGTGCTGCCTTCTGTCACACGATGGGGATACGCTTTGGGGCTAACTAGCATGACACTATGCAATCGTTCTGTCTACTAACCTTGAATGGATTTTGCGTTCACCAGAGCGTCAGCTTCATATAAACATAATATCTGTGGTGTGTTATGATGGACATTCAGGCTTTCTTAGTAACAACTTGAGCCCATCCTAGACTAAACAACATATCTGCCTGATGTAGTGTAAGAATGCATATGAAAGGCATCTTTGGTAATAAACGTTTCAACTCCTATTTCTTTCTCGTTGCTGGTGGACTTTGTTTCTCCTGCCTAACGTTGCGTGGCAAAGCAACCATTCCCCCAAACAACCAAGCATGTGATTTTCCAAGAGGGAACTGAATGGGCATGTGCCAGTGGCCAATGTGGGAACCTGTGCTTAACACGTAGAGGAAGTTGGACAAGGTAGGTCTTTAGGTCATCACACTCGTGTGTCTTATTGTCTTTTTTGTTTCATTGTATACAAGTTTTTTTAATTTCAATGCAGGATCATTGTTCACATTACAATTATCGACCCCTTACTTGCTGCTTCTTTCTGACAAAAAGAAAATAAAAATAAAACTTTACCAAGATATAGTATAACGTTCGCCCTTCTCCAAAAGACCAATCACCAGCTTCAAGGCGCTCTCAACTCGGACGCCGAGAATTCCTTCTTGATTTGCGTGTTCCTTTTGTTTGGACTCGGCGTTAATCATGATAGGTAGTTGTAAGAGTACTTTACAAATCGTGATCGATAGCTGCATCCGGCGCCAAACATTGAAGTACGACAAATCCCGTAATTGCTGCTGGAGTTCATATAATCGCATCAGTTCAAATTGGATGACCTTATAATATTGATGGGTCGATAGAAAGAGTTGTCGCATCTTGCGGAAGGCCATTTCAATATGAATGATCGCATCCTCGCTGACCTGCATACCAGGATTGGTTTTGTTCAGACCATTGAAAAACCCTCGCATCGTAGAAAATTCTCCTTCCATCATTTCAATAAAAAGCTTTTTTTTTTTTTTTTGTTGAACCGAGAATTTGTTAGCCATCCCTCTGAACAAAGTTTCTTTTCTTCTTATATATATTTAGAGGGGAGACACCAACCTGGTGTAGTACTCGTTGAAGAGTGTCGTTTGGATTTTCATCTTCGGTAGCAGCAAAGGGAGTGGAACCTTTGTGTTTGGACAGATCGTATACCAGTTTTGATGATGGATTACTTAATGTTTCATAGGCTACAGACAGAACTAGATAGATGAAATATTGAAGTGATTCATCCTTGTTTTTAGTTGAAACCAACTTAGAAGGGGGAGCTGTGTGATATTCTTACGTTGAAAACTTTCCGTCGCTCGTGGGTATGGCGGAACAAACTTATCTGGGTGGCATACTCGACTTTTCTATAGCAAAGTGGAGGTTTAGCCTAGGAGCGAAGGTTTAAGTGGGTATAAATACCCGAATGTAAGCTCGTCTAATCTCTTCAGTTGTTGCTTCTTTCGGGACCCCCAATACATGGTAGTAATCAGGAGCCATCAAGATCTGCTCGACACATCTATACTTTTCCCCTTCATATTGTTGTTGTTGGTCTTTGGTGTATATATAGGATGACCTTGGTGTATGACAAGTGGATGGGTTGATGAATGGCATGGTTTGGGTTGCCGGTTGTCTTGCAAAGGGATTGGTTCTCCGCTTTCGGGTGGTAAGTGCGTTTTACAAGGAAGAAGAAGAAAAGAAAGTCTTTATTATTATTTCAGTTGCTTCCTATAGTTCACTGAGATAGTTATTTGTGTCTATCTCCTGATTGGAAAAAACGGAGAGGGAAAAAGTTGAGTGATTTGCATGTGAAAGACAAACACCTCTAAGAAACTGAAAGCCTCAAAGAAAAATAGAATAAGAAAGCGAACTTTTGCTTATCGTGCATTGCATCTCTTTTGACTGCTATCCCATGTGGCTAAACGCTTGCTTTGTTGATATATATCTCATTGGCTTCTTCCTTGTCTAAACTTCCTTATCATATCGGAGCACAATTCATCATATTCCCAAACAACTCGAAAACCTGTCAGACTTATTTCCACTCCTCACCTTAGATGATCACAAGCTATAGAATAAAGGATAACCGCTACAAAGGAAAACAAAAGAAGAAAACGAAAGCTATATTGTCTTGCAAATTTCCTAACTATATCTTCATGTCTTTTTTTTTTTTCAATAAGAACAAAGGAAATAGAATGAATAGGATATACGAAACTAAGTTTTACATGAAGTACATAACTAAACAAACATGTAAGTCCGATCGTCTTTTTCTTTCATGACCTGCAGCAACTTACCCTTCTGCAGATTTTGCTTTACAACACCGTAGCTAGCAAGCTGCTGCTCAATGTCCAAACTTTCACTGGTCGCTTCAATATCGGACCAATTCTCGCCTTGACGATGATAGCGTGCACGTTCAGCAACCAAATCAGCATAGTATGCTGGAGGCACAAGAGAAACAGAGCGCGTAGCTCTACCATAAGTAAAGCACAAACGATAGGTTAGCTCTTGTAAAGAATCAGAACTGAAGCCGTTTTCGTCCTTCAACACATGGTAGTGAGTGGGGCGCGATGTGCCTTGTAATCCTGCATGGGATTGCAAGTCTATCATAACATTGATAAGTATTGACTCCGCTAGCTATCATACTTCGTACAAAAGTCAAATTCAAAGGGGTGCACGATGCCAGTATCAACGACCTAATTGTAATATGAGCAGTTAGTTTGACATAAGTATCCAAAATACGTACTGTGCCAGGCTGACAATTGCCGGATTTGTCCGCATCTCGATCAGTAAGAGGGAAAAATCTTGCATGGTGACGTTTCTGGACGACGACAAACGTAAGCTTTGGGTTATAGCCCTTCTCCAAAGAGTTACAGGCAGCTTAAAGAGAAGAAAATTGTCAGATAAATGTAAACAAGCATGTATCACATTGCCAACCTTTGATAGCATCGATTTCGGCCTTCTGCACGATCTTGAATTGACCTTCCGAAACACCATCACGATAAAACAGGATACGAGCAGGTTTTTGACCGCAAGTTTGATAGAAAATCTTCAAGAGCTCCTTCACCATGTTGGCTAAATCGGCAATGATCTCAGTACGGTGAGCCTGAACCCGAATGGCGCTTGCATATTTTGCTACGCGAGAATCCATGCTAGCAACAAGAGCGGCGATAGATGGGCGTGTGGTATCGCCTTTAGGACTATAAGTTAACAATTACAATAGAGGATATAAGGCAACCTACCAGGACCAGGATGTGTTACATCAGCACCAAAAACAATAGTTGGCTTTTCAGTAATAAAGGGAATCTGTGCTGGTGGCAATAGTATGTTCTGGCCACCCAATTTAAGATTCACCTTCAAACAGACATTGGCGCAGTATTGATGCTTAGCCTGCTGAACGTGCTTGTACTGCAAACACTGGGTTGGAATACCCAGGACTATGAAGAAATATTTAGAAAAGCAAAGATCATCAAGCTAACGACGATTACCGGTATCTGAAATACGTTTGATTTCAGCATAAAGATCAGTGATAAGACCAGGCAAGATGCAGACAATCAACTGCGGTTGCGATTTAGCAGCATTGCCCGCCTTCATAAAAGCATCTCTCAAAATACCATCGATAGCTCCTTGAGGATTAGCATTTGCGAGGGGTGGCGCACGGTTCGTAACATTCTATTGCACGTTAAATACGAGCTGAATATCCAAGAAAATAAATACCAATCCAAGTTCGGTGAAAGTCTGAATCATCATACGGATAAACTTGTCGATCGCTTCTTTAGAGGCTCTGTGGTTGAAATTCACGACAGACCAGGACTTCAACTCTGCGCCTACAGAGACTTTCTTGCCTACCATGTTGTAGACGCCATTGTTGGGAGTGAACGTCGCACCATAGGAAATAAGCTGTGGTAGAGGCAGCACTCGACCTTCGACCATAGCCATTTCGGGCTTGACAGTCATGTTGAACTGTTGCATATACGGATTTTTATAGTCGAGCAATTGGAAACCTTGCTTGATTTTGTTTGCACGAACGCTGGGCTTCTGACAAGTAAATCTAATGACCTCCGTAGTCTGGTTGCCGTCCAGTTTCTTTGCGTAGCGTTGACCTGGAGTGATGTGGCACACTTCCATAGGAAGAAAAATATTCTTCTTCACAACCACACAGGGTAAGAATGGATAAGCTAAGCGTTTGTTGTACTGCTTAGAGAAATAAGCGGCAACGCTCATCTCAGCGCCATTGGCATCCTGGAACATTGTGTTTTCTGCGGTACCAGGGGTAATCTTGCTAATCATGAACGTAGGGCGCTTTTCGCCTCTATGGACACAAGTAATCTTGATCTCCTTGAGGAATCTAGCTATCTTGCTGCGCTCTCGCTCAGATATACCAGCGCGCAAATCATCTACAGAACGGCGTCCCAGCAGTTTTGCAACAATTTCTGGAAGTGGTCCGGATTCATAGTATGTAGTAGCACTAACATCCACATTCACCATCATTTTGCCTATTTTTTTTTTCCATACTCAGTGTCCTTTCTGTTTTATCGGTACGCATTTACTTACCCACAGTAGGACGAGCTGATTGATAATATCCTTGCCAGATCTCTACACCTCCACCAATGGAGCGTTTATCGTTGGGAAGATAGAATGAGCTGCCCTTGCTGGAGTGATTCAATGACGGCCAGTAACGGATCAAATGATCCAAGACGGTAATGGCTAAGCAGATAATGAATTGAAGATGATATACGCTGGAAGTGTTTACCGGAAAGACAGTTATTGGAAAGAGCAGCTTCGCCTCGTAGGAAAAGACGAAGTTCTTCCATGTTTACATGATTCACTTTTTTGATGTGAACTTTGAAGGTTTCTGCTCCTCTTTTGGTTTCAGACTCGGGAAGTGTAATCTTCAAGGGCGAGAAACATAAAGCGTGAATATAATCAATGAATTATTTGTTTTATGCATACCTCAAAGACCTTCGAGTGATCTGCACCCAAAGGCAAGATCTTTGGAGCATAAACGTTCTTGCGTCCATCAAAAACCACTTTGGCGTCTCTGAAAACCTCTCCATTGTCGTTCTTCTCTAAGGCGCACCAGACCAGACGTTGGACCTTAACGGGGACGGCGGGATGAATAGCAACATCATAGTGAATGATGTCTTGAGTGGGGAATGAGGTCACTTCAAAGAAGTTTGCGCGGAATTTGACGGGTCTTCCGACAGTTCCTGGTTTGCCACGAAGCACAAAGTCAGTGAGATTAACGGCCATGAAGTGAAAGTCAAAAGAAAAAGAGAAAAGCAGATTTGTTGTTTTTCCCTTTTAAGTGGAAAGCGCGATTTCTCATTTGCAATCAAAAGGGAATAAAGAAATTCAGAGGCCTCTAAAACAGCACGAGAAACATGAAACATCTTAATCGTTACTTTCAATTATGGAGGAAACCAGTTATCACTGTTTATTCTACACATAGACAGATACTTAACATGGTGGATGTAAAGAAAGAATTGTGGAATCATAGAAAAGGTCCAAAAAGGAGTTCTGCAGTTGAATGATAGAGGATAGGGAATAAATTCGGACATCAAAGGAACTGACCACTGTAAATCGAGCCTGAGAAACCGCAGCATGATCCACTCGTTCGTTATACAACTCCTTATCCATTACGTCAGTTGGGTAAAATCATTCGAGAATAAGCTCAATACTATGCAAACTTTATCTTCTATAGCACTTGTATGCATTTTCTCTTTCTATTTTCCCATCCATGGAATAAGAAGGGCGAGATCAATTTATCATTCTCTAAGTTAGTTTTAAAACGAGAGTCGGCACGTTGATTCACATATGTCTTCAAGATCATCTCAGTGTGATCGGAGAGGACATTCAAAGTTTGGTTCAAGACAGCTTTCGGATTGGTTAGCGACAAAGTCCATTGACTGATGACTTATATTACTTTGGAGGTTAATTCTCTTTTTTTTTTCTTTATGTCGATATTGAAGCAAGATATGACATCATAGAGAATCGCCATTGACAAGTGCCGTCGCCATTGATGCATAAGAAATATAGTCAGTCAAACTACACAATCAAAGAGCACTATTTTTAGTCTTCGTACATCCTCATTGAGCAACTTTGACAGAGTATAGATATCGGATGACTCATATTGTTTGTCTATCTTCATAGTACATTGTCTGTTGCCCTGACCTACTTGAGTTGTTACTATAACCCTATTTAACATTTCGTACGTAGAGAAATTTCATCCTGTACGCGGTACCACACTCATTCAGATGTCCCTTAACTCCTCATTGATTCATCAGCTCAGCAATGTTACACAATAAACGACCAATCATGGACAACTGACAAGATGATTCGGGATATCATCCGGAGTTAAGAATAAATTTGCTGGTACAAGTGAAGTCTGTAGTGTTTTTTCGTGCCGTGTCAATAGGTTCTGGATATGATGCTCTGGCACATCCAATCGCTATCCACGCATATTGGATTCTTTCTCTGAACGCGCAAGTTGTCAGCATAGACACAAAGTTTTGTCTAGCGTAACACATCGTTGCATTAAACAAAGCAACATGCAAATCTAGTAGTTTTAATGAAACCTTTTTCTTTTTTACAAAGCAGAGCAGCACGGATATTTCTAAGTATCTATTGGCATAAGAAGGTCTTATATACAACGTTTTCGGTTTCCTCTACATAGTGGTAACCAAGGCGTCCCAAAAATTCGTTAAATTCGTTGTTGTCTGTTGGTGGAACCTGCACACCGACGAAGACTCTTCCCATATCTAAGCAGTTCATTAGGATGAAATAAGCTCTCGTCTACGTTACATACCATCACCGTGATTACGATAATGGAAAAGAGATACATTCCAAGTGGAATCTAATCCTTCCAGGAACTTCATCAATGCTCCTGGTCTTTCTGGGAAGACTAAAAAGGCAGACACGTAAATTCTCCATTCTACAAATGCATTCATCTCATACCGAAGCGGAACACTCGCTCATTTTCCGGTCGTCCTCGACCGCCAATCATGTACCGTGCGTGAGTCTTGGCCAATTCATTATGACTGACATCCCAGCCTTCCATATCGTTTGCTCTCCATGCGTTCAACACTTCTTGCACCTCGTTCTCAAGATTCTGTACCTTGAAACTTATGTAAATATGGGCCTTGTGTGGATCCGAGTAGCGATAGCTAAACTCAGTTACAGCTCTTGGATGCACTTGTGATATCATTTTTATGAAGCTGCCAGGTCTCTCTGGGATGATCACGTTGCAGAAGGCCTCTGTTTGTTCACCTAACTCTGCACGATCACTGATAAACCGTAATCGATCAAAGTTGACATTGGCTCCAGATATGATCACCACATGGGCACCCTTTGTCTTCTCCTCTGGGTGAAGCTGCAGGTATTTTTTCGCTGCTGCAAGGGCCAATGCCCCCGTAGGTTCGCAGATAGATCTTGTATCTTTTGCTCAACCGTTAAAAACCTGGAAATTGCTTTTTCTTTGCTTTGACTCTACCTTCAAAGACGTCCTTGATGGCTGCACAAATCTCGTCATTGCAGACGTTAACCATTTCATCCACCAAACCTTGGGTTAATCGGAATGTCTCCTCGCCAACAAGGCGTACAGAAGCACCATCTGCAAATAAGCCCACTTCATTTAGTTCGATACGCTCTTTCTGTTCCAGACTTTGGGTCATAGCGTTTGCGTCGCTAGCTTCGCAGCCAATGATTCTAATGTGGGGAGCAATGCGTTTCACATAGCTGCCAATTCCCGAAATCAATCCGCCACCACCCACACAGATGTAGATAGCCGCTATGTCTTTTAAATCATGTTGTCTCAATATCTCCATGCCAATGGTGCCTTGGCCAGCAATGACATAGGGATCATCGTAAGGCGGAATGTTTGTGAGACCTTCCTTTTCCATCAAACGTGCACATTCCTGTTTTGCTTCATCGAAATCGTTGCCGTACAACACAACATCGGCCCCAAGTCTTTGACAGTTCCGCCACTCAATTTAGATAAAGCGTGAGTTTCCAATTTTGATGTACCCTTATTTTACCTTGATAGCAGGACTGGCAATAGGCATGACAATTTTTGCTTTTATACCCAACTTTTGGGCTGCCATAGCAACACCTTGCGCATGGTTTCCTATACGGCCGAGATTAGTTAGCTTCAAACAAAGTTGTCAGCGATTTACCTGCTGAACATGCAATGACACCTGCTTTCTTTTCGGCATCGGTCAAATGAGCCATCTTATTATAAGCTCCCCGAATCTTAAATGAGAAGACAGGTTGCAGGTCTTCGCGCTTCAGGTAGATCTTCGCACCGCCTAGTTTGGCATTTAAATTGATGGCTTCTTGAAGTGGAGTCTCTTTGACGATATCATAGACTCTAGCTGTCAGAATGAGTCGGAGATAATCTGGTTGATTGTCTTGGTCTTTATAGGTGACATCCTCAGAGCGAGTATTGCTTGTTAAATGAGGTGTTGGGGATTTTGTAGTAGTTTCTACAAGTGCCTTGTGAACCATGGTTTTGGGAAAATAAGGAGAGGGAGGAGAGATTACTGATGCGGCAGGGAGTTATCGACATGTATTTGATCGCGGTGCTTTAAAAATGACTCAAAATGTGTAGACCAAATGAGTGGTGGAGAAACTCCATTGTGATTGATGATTACGGACACCTTCAAAAAAAAAAAAAGAGAGCACTCTTTCTTTTTTTATTATCTTAGCAGTTCCCTCTGCTAACGATGTGACTTCCATATTGATGCCCTTTTCTGATACACTGCGCATAACATCTCAGATTCATGTATATATTACAATGCTTAGTAGATAGAAACAAAGATACCGTCCTCATGAGCTTCCTTATCAGCGCTTTCAGCGATTGATGATATACACTTGAAGTAGATTCTTTGTCTTCCATTTTGTTTGACCACCCTTATATTCTAACTTTATCCTATCATTGACAAGATTAAGCAGATACTTGCAAAAACCTTGATACTAAAGCTGGTTTTGCGATCGCTGCATGTCTGTTTAGCGAGGAATCAAGTTTCGTGTCTATCAGCATCGAAATCTTATATTTCCTTATTTTCTTTTACCAATCTTTGACGTGAATGAGCAAGTATAAGTCTTGTTCGAGCCCTTTATATAGCCAGCATTTTATTCTCGTTTGTCATGCCCAACAGAAATATTAGATGAGACACAGGGTCGCTATGCTGCGGCGCAACATTTAAGCAATCTCTCTTTCTTCAAGCCAACGTGAACACTTCCATTTATGGTAAAAACCTATAGCGACAGATCATTCCGATGAAGTTTCCTCGATAGCAATGAAAGAAATTCCACAGTGAAGGTCAATAAGAAGCAGAGTGGTGTTTTAGAAACTATACAGTAATTCCCTGTTGTGATTAGATAGGAGAGCCTGTCTCTTTGATTAAGTAAATTGTCTAGTCCATAGGGGTTTCTGCGAAACACGAAACGGCAAGGATATACGTTGGTAAGGGGCGGGGAATACAGTGGATGTCATGCGCACCGGTTATAGATGGGTTTTGCTAGCATCTTTTGTTTTCTTTTCCATTCGATGACATCCTGTGGCTCGTTTGGTTTAACCACGTTTGGATCTGGTGCCTCAGATTGCTCTCCTCCTGTGACCTCCAGATGAATCTCAAAACGACCTTTTCTGATCACCCGGCTGGATGTTGACTGAACTGTGAGCTGCTGTGCATCCTGATTGGACAACTTCTCGCTTGAGAGGGTGTTCATCCTACGTAATTCATGCAGTATTGGGGGTTCGAGACCAGGTGAGGGTAACGGTGGAAGTTGGCCATGTACAGATGCACGACTCCGTCTTTTACCAACTGTTTGTTTTGTATCATTGGGAGGTGCCAAAGTATCTTCGCCGGGCTTGCGCCAAAAGTCATTATCCCAGATTTTGGGCTTGCGAACGCAAGATCGGGTATCGTGACTATGCATAGAACAATAGCTTTTTACCGACAGCTGGCTTTCCTCCTCGACCAGATCATAACGCTGGGGCGTTGTACGTCCCGACCTGGAAGATGCAGTACGATTGGCCACGTCGTCACCTTCACAACAACAACATTTATGGTCGTCGTGGTCATCATCTAAATGGTCCTCATCCTCAGACAAGATCTTGATACCGGCAATATCAGCAAATTCCTTCGCTGTCAGATCCTCGGAATTCACTGTGATATTTGAAGATGAGATGTATGACACGTGAGAATAATGGCGAATATGGCTAGATAACTTCGATTTTTGGGTGAATGCAGGTGCTGAAAGTGCTGAACTGGTATGACGATGCTGACGAGTGAAAACTGGTTCATCTGATGTTGGCTGCTGCCTGACCAAGATGCTCGGTAACGGTTGCTTTTTCGTATCTGACCATCCAGGCGTGGCACAGAGAGTAGGAAGGGTCTGTGCATTTTGGCTTATATTCGTTTCCTCAGTGCGTGGTTTTTTCAGGTCCAGTTTCGTTTGTGATAGTGATGATTTTTTGTATCGGGTTCTTTCGAAAAAGTCGTCACCTGCAAAGGCAGGTTTCGGTGCTGGTGGATGCAAATTTTCTTCACTGCGAAAACAATACGTAAAGACGCTCAATGAGTAACGTCGCTGATCCCATCCTCGTTTGGACTTGTCATCCTGCCCACGTAGTCCTAGGCTAGTGAGTTTTGCCCAACCTGACTTCAACTTCGATAACTTGCTGACGGGTTCGGGAGGAGGCGTTCTTGTTGTACTGGCAGAACGATTCCTCTTCAGAGACAAGGCAGAGAGGACACTGGCCATTAAATAACTATAATAACAGAAGAGAAAAAAAACGGAAAGGGGGCAATCAAGCTAGAAATGTACAGGAGGAAAAGGAAAAAGGCAAAGTAGGGAATGGATAAATGAGTTAAAGGGGATGAAGGGGAAATGGGAAACGGAGCAAGATGGAGAGCAAGCAACAAGTTTCAGGATATATGTATTAAAGGTAAATATTGCTCATGACAAAAGAGAATGGAGGCATGCGAGAGCAAACAGTGATAAACACAACTCCCCATGAAAAAGACCTTTTATAAATTGCTGAAGCTGATGAAAGGTCACTTGCGCCGCTCAAAAATTGAAAGGTTATGGTTACCAGCGAATAGAAAACGGATCATCTGAGAAGAAGAGAATCATGCCCTTCCATTTTTTGGCTTTCCTAGTTCGCTAAAATACGTACGGAAACAAACTCTCTTTTGTAGTTAGCTCATAAATAATGATTCCTTCTCTATAAAATAATTACTTTTGGGTTATACATGAATAACGCGAAGCATTGTTACGGAATGTAGAAGGATAACTCGGGATTATCTGATTCTTAAAACAGCTGAGTCCGATCAAAGAAATAATAGGCAAGATGGTTTAGACAATTGTCTTTGTGTCCTGGAAAAGGTCAGTACCTATGTGATGCATGTAAAGCCGACGCCTAAAGTTGAGACCATACTAAACATACCATTCACAATAACCAAAACAAATCAGTTGTAGCCATCAATAAAACTGATTTGGATTACTAAGTATTATGTTAAGATATACGATAAAGATGCTTACGTGATTGTTGAAAGGAAAGCCACGGTCCCCGCAGACTGATCCTCATTCAGAATATTTTGCAATTTATCTCACGAATATGCTAGTTAGAGAGGTTTCAAACGTTTCACCATATCAGCTTCAGTGTTGCTCGGAAATGCCATCGATAGCTGTCCCATCATGTTTTCAAGTGAAAAAACTAGTTTGTATCTCTGAACGCAAAGAATTGTAGTCTCATAGCAGGAGGAAGTGCGAGACTACCAGAAGATGAAAAGATTTCGCCGCTAAATATACTCCCAGTTAATTTATGAAGTGAAATTCGAATTGCATATCGGAAATATTTGGTCGTCTTTTTGACAATGACCGTGTCAATTCATAAACATTGTAAACGTGGTTATGAAATATTCCATATCAATGTAGCCACCATAGATACTTCGGTGGATCGCCCAAAAGCAACCTACGATATTCATAAGAAGCTAAACGAAACGCAAAATCAGCGCATGTTGCTGCATTGGTTGCAATCAAATAAAAATAAACCGGCTATGTAAGTAATAGCATACGAAAGATACGATGAGAACAATAAAAGCTGAAGCTATAGAAATGCGAAATACTAATAGTAGTGTATGTCAGTAAGTTACAGTTAAAGTTTCGTTTACACTTTATTGCACACCATTGATGGATAATTTTCTGATAAAGAATAGGTCCCATGTTTGTATGGAGTCCAATATTTTAAAAAAACAGTCTAAACAAACCGTTTCTTATCAGCAATACATGTACTAGCCAAGTCAATGACGAACGGACGAAAGATAGTGAATAGCACTCTGCAGTTTGTTGAGCAGAAAAGCACGCAATGACATTTCATGGCTGTACAAATGGTATGCTGGATTAGTCGTATCGCTTTGTATTGATGCCGTTCTATTCTTTTTCAGAAACAAAAACTGTCCCCTAGCAATTTGCATAATAATGGAATCTATGAATCCATTAGGATCGGGAATTTCACCGGCTTGACCGGATACTGGAGGGCGGGCCAAAGTGGGCTAATTCGGGGAGATGAAGTTGGGCCCGCCCGGCATGGCCCGTCCACATTGGGCGCCCAAGTCAATGGCTGGCCTTAGCTTGTTAGGCCTACTGTGCCGAGCTCCAGGTTAAGACCTTCGCCCAGTCCAGTGGGCCATGCATCAATCGTTTGACCCGGCCCAGTTATGACCAGCCCGGTTAAGGCCCGCCCATTTCAAGCCATGGAATTCATAGGCTAATACAAGCAACCGGGATATATTTGCCTTAACAATATGCTCACGTAACTATTTTCTGTTTCCCCTCTGCAAAATTAGTTATGGAATATTTTTATTTCGCCAAATTTACATGTACATATTATAATTGTTTCCCTATAAGAAATAGATGGATGTCAAAGAAAACCTATATTGCGTACAATCAATTTAGTATCTTACTGGTGGAAGAAACTCATCGTTATCCGGCTCACCGGAAAAGAATCCACCCTGGCTACCAGAACCACCGCGACCACCAAAACCACCTCGACCACGAACGTTATGACCGCCTCTTCCAGGGATGCGACCAAATGGTCCAATTGGGTCAAAACGGGCTCCAGGTGGTACAGATTGTCTGCATTAATTAGATAACGTGTGCTAACTGTTTCGTCTTAGCAGTACCTTGGAATTGGCTCCGGGCCACCATAAATCGAAGATGGATCGGTGTCTCCTTCGCCAAACATGGGGTGCCCAGGCCCAACATACATTCCATCACCACTATAAAGAATGATATTTTATAAGCGTAACAAACACTAGAACATTTTACCCTGGCATGCGCGACCGTCCGCTCAGCGGGTCTAGATCAGTCCGGCCAACGCTCAAAGGATTGTATCGTCTAAAACCGTTTTCAACATTGAGAAAAGAAAAGCCCATATTATGTCAGATACTTACCCTGAGAATGGATCATCTGGAGCAAAAGGTTCATCAAAAATCGGAGGCCGGCCAGAAGGCGCTTCTGGTCGTCTTGGTACCTCTGGAGAAGTGCCATGTGGCGGTTGGTTGGATGTCGATGTTGTGCGAACGCTAAAGCAGAAATTATGACCTTATAGTAACAAATGATCCATGAAAATACCCTGATGGCTCTTCTTCATAACCGGGTTTGTAAAGGCCAGGGATCAACTTTTGAAGAATATTGATTTTGAATAACACGATAAAATCATTGAACCGCTCGGTAGAAATGAATCCGTGCACTAACGGTTTCTCTGCAGACTTTTCATAAGGAAAAAAGGAAGCGGATGTGTAATCTGGAGCTGAAATGTCTAACGAAGCTGTCTTGTTGTCCTAATAGTAGAGGAGGAATGAATGAAAGAACCGCTTTTGCGAGTTACTTACTTCAATTGCCAGTCCATGTACAATCCATCTTTCACCCAGCTTTAAACTCTTAATTACAAATGTTAAGCTGGATTGAGGATGACTATATCGACATGCATAACTATGAGGCCCCTGCGCATTCCATGCCTCGGGCAGTACCCGAGTCGTGCCATCGCCTTCTACTAGATATTACATATCAAATCGAAAACTTTATTTTCTCTTTTGCTCCTGCAGAATGACACTCCATTGTGCGGATAATCATAACAAAAGAAATAGTATGACAGCAGATAGCCTACCTTGTCGAGCGTCGTCTCCTAATCCCGCATATCTAAACCCTACACTTAACATGACAGCATGAGTCGCTGCAGCCAAAGCATCATAGGGGGATTGAAGCGTATTCGGCACTATCTGAGTAATGGAATGAAGAATTGATGATGGATCAAGCACGTTGGTTTCTGCCATTGCATAAAAAGAAGTTGGTTAAGGGACTTTGATGGTTCGGGATCCGCAGCTACAATGCCCGATACAAACCAGTCATTTTGCTATTGCGTCATGCAAAAATTTCATGGGCGCTGTGTGCAAGATGCTGCGCGCGAGTATCCTTATATGATTCATAAAATTTGGTTACTGGTTTATTCAAAAGTTTTTGAAGATTTAGAGATGAAAGTTATAAAGAATTTGCCAGTAATTGTTGGTGAGTATCTTCTGTTAAAATGTGATAGTAAGCTTACCGATGTGATCACCTGCGAAAGATAAACGTTAGCAAAACAATCCTAACTAGAAAAATTGACTAATACACTTACCGTAAAAACCTAAAAGTCCCCAGAGGTACCAACCGTATTCGTAACGGCGGTATATTGATCTAATGAGGGCCGGGCAAACTCTCTTGGTCTTCCTTGCCCAGACCAAATTGACTCCGCAATCAAGAATAAATTTTTACTGGCCAAGACGTCTCGGGTCCCATAACATCTTACAGTTTTTGCATACCAAGATGCTATGATGAGAAACACAATCGGCTGTGGTAAGCTTTTGCAGGGACCTGCATCTGCAGCTATGGCACACCTAAACGACGTTTGTGAGCATTATATTACTATCAATCGCTCCAACTTACTTGCGAAGAAAGGTATTCATCTATCGTGAGCACCAATAGTTCTTCGCGCTTTTCCCTCCGTTTCAAAGATCTCCATAGGATATTCACAACTCCCTTTCGGTGTCCTTTGTAGTTGCATCGATTGTTGAACATCCCGTCCCCAAATACAATGAGTGGCACTTTCGTTTCAACAGTGAATTTCTTTTGCCTCCAGTGAGGTAACCGCTTGGTTTTCTTAAGCGTACTGCGCTCGGCAGATGTATTTGGCTGGGGAAGGCTATCAATTAGCTGTTAATTACTGCAGGTAACGAACTGTCATGCAGATAAATACTAACCTTTGGTGTAACGGATTGCCAACTTTTGAATCTTTATTGCCCTGCTTCTTCCGATTTTTTCGCTTCCTTTTCCGGGCTTTTCTGTTTGATCTCGTCCGTTTTCCGTCTGCTACAGTTGTACTTTTTACCACCAAATGCTAGTATATTGACCATTTCCTCTCTTGCTCTTTGCACGCCTTGATATCCCGGAAATCGAGCTTCAGCTCGATGCGGACCATAAAACTGGAAAAGCACGTCCATATTGCCGAATATAGATCGTAGATAACCCTCGTAGGCTTCGATATGCGCTGTTTTTCCAGACTCCAATGAGGTTTCAATGTCTTGTATACCTTGCTGCTTCTTTTCCTTCTCCATTTTATTCTGTCTTTCGGGGAACCGGTTTACACATAGTATTCTTTGGTAGAGCATCTCCTTATTTCATGAGGTTCTGATCCGCAGCCATAGGAAGCAGGAAAGACTTTATTGATGCCCTGATCAATCGCACATGGTGCAAAATTGTCATAGATATGGCTACCGTCAATGTCTTCTAACAGAAAGGCTGACGTCCGTGACCACTGACTCTGTCTTTCGTGCGCGAGCGAACCGGAAGTCAATCGCATAGCCATCGGTGAAGATAACATTTTTGAAAGCGATTCGTCCACTGTTACCGAAATTTTGAAGCTGCTCCAGACTAACAAACATTCTTGAGAAATTTAGCTTCAAATAATAATAAAAATACCTGTCAAATCCCAGCTTGTGGAACTCAAAAACTTGATAAAACTGGGCAAGCTGGTCCTCATAGTCTTTTCGATGGCTGATGTTCGTTAACCGTTGAAGGGTCTTGGAATTAACGCAGATAAATCTCCAATGAGTTGAAGGAGACGGAGACAGAGAAAACAATCGCGGTAGATCCTTAAAACTATCTTTTGCCTTTTCGGCTTCTTGGTTTTTTGGAGCGTTTTGTTCTTCTTGAGCGTTTTGTTTTCGTTTGGCTTCTTCATGTTCTTGATTGTATTCGGTGAGTATATATGCCAACACTGGAATGTAGCTGCCTGGAGAAGCAGATAGTTTTTCCGCGTTTGTT